>APFE030578644.1:284044-341524 GCA_000404065.3 Pinus taeda
GATTGAATTGTGAAAGACGAAAAGCAAGGAGATTAGTGGTCTCATAGACTATTTTTAGTCCCATGGACATTAAAATATAATTTCATTTCATTTGTATACAATGCGATGGAGGTTTGGGATCCAAGAGATGATCTGAACCAAGAAAGGTTTGAATGTTTTTAATTGATTTTTATTTTTTTTTCCCAAAAGGATTTTTTTTTAAGAATATTGGTTTAAGTTTTAAAAAATATTTAAATAATATTAAAAAACAAAATCCAAAGAAAAAATTGAAATTTCTAGTAAGGCAATAAAAAGCTACATAGTATATGCACTTAAGCATTATGTAGACTGTATGTTTATCATCTAAACATAAAGTGTTACACTGCGTTGATAAGCAAGAAACAAATACTTTCCTATCTCCAGTTTGCAAAAATTGAGCACTGAATCGAATTCTCGGACCTCCTCTTATGAGGAAAACAATCCAAACAGGAAAAGGATCAACGACAATTTAGAGATGTTGTTCCCTCTATTTTAAAACAAAAATCATAAACAGGTATGATACTCTGCATACACCTGTAGACAACCGTATAAAAAAGAAAAACCAAATTGTGATCAAACAAAAATACAAAAGCCCAAAAGCAAGGGTTGGCATTGATATGTACTTTAAAGCACAAAGGGGGATGATTCGACACATGGATCTCGTCATTTTCAATTTCTTATATGCACCAATTGTCCATAGCCTGTTGCAAACCCTCCTTAGATAGGAGGTTTGTTGTTGAGTTATGTTATCTGTAAATATGGCACATAGTAATATAATTGAATTATTGTTTAAGATTTAAGGCTTCTTCTAACAAAGGATATAACATATAGTTTTGACACTTGTACTCTCCATTAAACCATTTGATGACATTCTAAGAGTCACTGAAAATCTGAACTGATCTTAGTCCCAGGTGTGTAAGCCAACAAAGAAGTAGTTTTAAGGTTTGAAGTTCAGCATAGTTGTTTGTTCCTACTCCTAGACCCACCGAGGCTTTCAGGCATCTTTGAGCATTAATATGAATTACAATTCCTGCCCCGCAAATATTCCTTTGATCAGAGGCCCCATCGAAAAAATCCCAAGGGATATCGCCCCCTAATCTGTTCCTCCCTATTCCTCCTACCATTTGATTTCGGGATTGGTACAGGCATACTCTCATAGATGGGATCACATTTAATCACAATGTGTTCCTGAGAAGGGTTATGATTCTTGAAGATTCTCCTGTTTCGGGCCAACCAAGTGCCCCATGCTATTATTAGAGGTAAATTTCTCAAAGTTTCCTCCGCGGTGTCCATCCACCATTTTTGCCACACCTCCCTAATATTTTCTCTGTTCCATCTCTAGAATTTATTTAACAACCTCAAAGTCTCGTGCCATACAACTCTGTTGAAAGGAAAATTTAGAAATAGATGCTGAGTTGTTTCTTCGTCTTTCATGCACAATGTGCACCAACCTGGTCCCATCTTGGATCTCTTCTGAAGATTGTCCCATGTTGGAACCTTGTTCCTTAGTATACACCCAAAAAACATTCTTTCTTTGGCTGGACATTTTAGTTTCGAAATAGGATTTTCCCACCACTCCATATTTTCCCATCCCTTCTTGGACATAAGATAGTTATAACCATACTTTGGAGAGTAACTACAAGTGGGAGCATGAACCCATCATAGAGTGTCTGGTCTGTTTCTGAGGTGAATATTTGATCTCTGAAGTTTTTTAGTAAAATGCTATCATTCCTCCTCCCATTGAGGATCAAGGTTTAAATCTTCTCCGGATAACCATGCTTGGTGCCAGATTGTTGAGTGACCAACCTTATCTATCTGACTCAAATTAAAAACCCCTCTTGATTTCAGGTGGTTGATGACGCCCGGAGAGAGGGAAAACCCTTCGCTACAACCCACCCAAGGATCTTGCCCCAACCTTACTTGCTCTCCATTACCCACCTGTCAGGAGAGCCCTTGCTCAATTATCTTGATTGAGTCTAGAGTTGCCTTCCAAAGCACGTACGCTTGCGAACTTTTATTGTCTAGTTTTTGATCCGCTCATCCATTGGAGTTGGATCAATATATTTTCTTTTTACCACCAACATCCACATATTTTTCTACATTAGTAGCCTCCATCCCAATTTTGCTGCTAGAGATGGACTGAAAGTTGTGAGGTATTTTATACCCCACCCTCCCCAAACCTTCGGTCTTGCCACTTTCTCCCATGCCACCCAAGGGAGGACAAAGTCCTCTATTGAGCCAACCCACAAAAATCTACTGCATGCTTTTCTTACTCTTGCAAGAATTACTTTGGGCACCCATGTTAGTGTCGGCCTATAGATAGGGATTGCCATGATGACAGATTTGATCAAAACTAACCTTCATGCTTTTGATAACCATTTGTAACTCCAATGTTTAATCCTATTATCAATTTTAGCCACTAGACATAACTAGTCTTGATTCATATATGAATCAAACTTTAAATGGAACCCCATGTATTTGAAATTGTCACCATCTTCTTTTCCTCAAAAGGAAGGTCCTCTGCTATCCTTCTAATATCTTCCCTTGTGAAACCTTCCAGAATCAGGGAGGATTTTTCATTGTTGATACACATTCTTGTGGCTTTGAGAAACAACTCTAGGATAGATTTTATGTGCCGAGTTTCACTCCTGCTACGATTATTGAAGAGAATGATTTCGTCCACAAACAACATATGGGATATATGTAGTTTGACAGCCACTTCAATACCCTTTATATCCCCTCGTCTCCTTGCTTCAAGGATTATTTGACTCAGTCCTTTTGCTGTAAGGAGGAAGAGTAGTGGAGAGAGAGGGCATCCTTACCGGAGTCTCCTCTTACTCTAAAAGAAAGATGCAGTCACCCCATTGATTAGGATGAAAAAGCTAATATTTTTCATACATCCCATGACCCAGTTTATGAACCCTATGTTGAACCCCAAGTGGGTCAATAACATTCGAATGTACAACCAGCTGATACGTCATATGCTTTTGATAGGTCTATTTTAACAATAGCATATTTACTCCTGCTTTTCTTTATGCTATGAATGGTCTCCTATGCCATGCCCACTACTCCATGAATCTGCCTTCCATCCAGGAAGCCGAATTGTTCTTTTGACATATTCCTTGAGATTATCGGTTTTAATCTAATTGCAATTACTTTTGCTATTATTTTATAAATGCAATTACAGAGAGATATCGGTCTGAAGTCCTCAAAGGACGACAAATCCTCGTTTTCGGAATTAAGGTGATAAAGGTGGCATTGAAAGTTTCATAGATCGACCCTTTCACCCTGGATTCTTCTACAACCTCAGTTATTCCATTCTTATTCCATTCCCCAATTATTCAAAAAAATGTTGAAAAAACTCCACAGTCCACCTGTCTGGGTCTGGACTGTTATCCTTTTGCATTGACCTTAAAATTCCTTCAACTTTCCCTTTTTTCACTTCACCCATGATGGTTTCATTATCCTCCTCCTCTAGGTACCTTGGGAACAATTCATTTGTCCTGACCACATCGGCGATTGACACATCTATAGGGGCTTTGAAAAGTTTTTGAAAGTGGTTCCTTCCCAGGAGGGATCATTCCTGAAAAGACTTGGCCTTGAATCCTTCCTCCGATTTTAAAGACCAAATTGTATTTATGTTTTTCTGACCTTTTGCATAACTTTGGAAAAAATTAGAGTTTTCATCCCCTATTGCCAACCAAATAGCTCTGTTTTTTAGTTGCCACTGTTCTTCTCTGCTTGATAGGATACTCCTTAAGTTGGACTCCAATTGTTTCATCTTATCCCTCTTCCCTTCCATCTCATATCCATCCTCTTTCGAGCTTTCTAGCAAGTCTAGTTCCACTCTTATCTGCTTTAGTTCTTCTTCTGCTTTGTCTTTCTTTGATCTAGCCCATTCAATAGTTACCTTCTTCAATCGCTTCAGGTTTTCCATGAACCAAAAAGCTTTGCCCCTGTCCTGATTTATTGCCTCTGACTTCCAAGTAGTTTTAAATAGATTGTTATAAGATTCCTCCTTAAGCCAAGATGGATTGGATTTAAAGGGGGGAGCTGACTTTTTGTTTAGGCCTTTCAATTCTAGTAGAATGGGAAGAGGGTTTAAGTCTCCTCCTTCTCCCATCCAGTGTCTGAAGGCAGGAATCTTGGCCTAGAGAGAAGTTCAAGTCCCTCCTATCACCAAATTTGGATTCTCCAAAAATGACTTTGAAAACAAATTGCTCCAGTATGTTGCCCTGTCCTGACAGGGCCCATAGATGTTTAGGATTAAGAGATTAGTGCAAAGCTCCAGAGAATAAACCTCTACACCTAGAGCCTGATCAACTCCCCAAGTGGAAAGAACCTTCAACCTTCCCTCTTTCACTCCTGTGGACAAACTCTCGAATCTGCCTTTTGCATCTAGAGACTAGAAAGTCCATCCAGGTAACATTTAGTGTAAAGATTTACTAAACTCCTCACCTGAACCCAATGTTTCTTGCAGCAGAAGCACATATGGATTATAGGAATTTAAAAGAGTCACCAAGGCCAGTTTTTAGGGGTACTAGCTAACCCTTTACAATTGAAAGACAAAGTAACCATTCAGAAACGATGGGGGGGGGGGGGGGGTTCTCTGCTGCTCTAACCACCCCTAAAATGGATAGTTGTTTCCCATCAACTATGTCGATCTTTTCCCTTAGCTGATCCTTCAAAATGTTTGCCTTTCCTCCTCTGGATTTACGAGGTCTAAACAATATAGGATGTATCCCCAACCCCTCCACCACCTCCCAAGGAATAATTTTCTTTTCACGATGTTTTAGGTTATAATGGGGCTTCACTGAAAAGGCGCAGGGCATACTAGAGGGCTCAACACTACACTCGGGACTTTGGTTTAGAGCAATCTCAAGAATGGAAGTAATTATACTATCCAAAGTTTCATTAACATTATTAACATGTAGATTGTCTAAATTCATTAGCCTGGAAGGACTAGACTTTGACATTGAATTGAGAAAAGACAACAAGGATGTATTTAAAGAGGGGATAGGTTCTAGAGTCGTACCCTTCGGCTGAAGAGTAGAAACCAGTCCTTCCCCCTCCTTTGCCTCTCTCTGAACTGACTCCTCCTTATGCTCTTGCACTCTGTCTGGTCTCTTCTCAACCTACATTCCCGTTATTTCCACTGCATCCTCCTGCATGTTGTCTTCTTCCATCTTTTATCCCCCTATGACTGGAATGTCCTTATTCTGATCCTTCTCCCCTTGATATTCTTCTGAAAACCCCCTCCTTTTTTTCTGCCTTCTTCTTCGTCTAAACCCCAGAGGACATTCTCTTACAAAGTGTCCATATTTATGACATCTATGGCAACGAAAAGGAAGGAAGTTGTTCCTAATCGATCATCTGTGTATATCAGAAATCCATGTATTTGAGATTGATCTCCTCTGCCAACCCTTCCCTGGGATTTAGACTTACCAGTATTGTGGCCAATCCTTTTTCACCGGTGTGCACATATGCTATATCAACTTCCAAAAAATGTCCCAAGTTATTCTCGAGTGTCCTGAACACATAATCGACCTAGAGGAAAGGAGGAAGGTCAGGAAGTCTTACCCATACTGGGATTGTGTCTACCTTCTCTCTCTGAGCGTCAAATAAAGGGTTCCACCTTTTGAATAATATTGAGTTTTTCTTGAAACTCCAATTTCTTTCCAGCACCCATAACAGTGCTTCCTTCCTCATGAAATTGATCATGAACCAACTCTTAACTAGGGTTGAAACCTCAACAATTTTTTCTGGTGCCTCCTACCAACTTTTAATTGTCCATTCCTGAATATAATTTGAAGTATACTTTTTTCCCTTTGCCCTTCCACCCAAGGTTAACTCCGTTGCCTCCATAGCTTCGTTGATCTGGAGATCGACTCCTAAAACCAAATTTGCAGTTATCTCTTTCTTCTTTATTAACTGATTTTTCTTCCGCTTCTCCCCTGTCTTCTTGTGCCACCCCCCTTCCCCAAACCCCGACGTGGTCTCCTCCACATTGGTAGGTACTTCCTGGAGTGGCTCTGAATGCCCCTCTGGACAACTATTTCTGAGGTTGTTTAAACCTCCTTCTCCTGCCTGAGCTTCCTCGCCCACCGTAAGTGGTGGCTCTCTTATTTCTTAGAAGTCCTCTTCCCCTATGGAACCCTCTTGGTCTGCTGGTTTTGAAGGGTCAAAAGGAAAACCTTGTTGTTCGCAAATTTCTCCCTGCCCTACCTCTGACATCTTCTGAGCACCAATCAGAGCCTTCCCCTGTTTGTTTAATCCTGGTAAACCCAAGAGTGAGCTCAGATCTTGATTAAGGGTTTCTCCTCTTCGGATATGCAGAGGGCTTTTGCATGCAACTGTGTTATCTAATCGGATCCCTCACATGGCTTCTGCCGGTCCCAAATCTTCCACGAGAGAGGATTTCAGACCTTCCTATCCCCTGAAATCGCAATTGATGATAATATCTTCTATCCCTCTCGAATAAAAATCTTTGAGAGATTAGAAAATTTATTACTTACTTGGAGTACGTCCGCGTTTCTGTCTGCGCAATCAATCACCAGTAATGAATCCCCATGCCTTCCCTCTAGCTCCTTCCCTAATCCTTAGTTCTCATGTTTAGTCAAATAGATGCTTTCTTTCAGAAGCCTTAAATATTTCCCTTGTCTCCATCCCTCGAACGAGCAACATCTCTTCCCGACTAGCAATCCAGTAGGACAAACATACTTCTTAATGTTCTGATCTGTAATCTCCAAACCCCATACCGATAAGATATCCCTAGTCTCGAGGTCCAGATCAAAAACATCTCGATGGTTGACCATTTTCCTTTCCATTGTTTTCAATTTGTAGACTCCCCCAAATACCAGAATACAGTGTTCCTTCAACGGGCATGTGCAGACTGTTATTGTTGGCAACACAACAATAACCCAAGACTAAACAACTAAAACCTATCTCCCTCCTCCTGCAGCCCTAAACCCCCGTTTCGCCTTCGCACCATTCCCAATGCTCTGTCCTTGTGATAGCTTCCCTCCAGGTGCCCTCCCTACCTTGACAACCTTCCCTGTGCCTCGTCAGCTGTGGATCATATGACCTCCCGACTGTAGTTTTCACCTCCGCGAACCCAGTTATGCCCCTCCTCTATTGCTAGGGTTTCACTCTTCAGGAACACAATTTGTGTACATATCTTAGAATAATTAGTAATTAGATCCTATCTACAACAAACACAACTTAAAAATAAATATAGATAGATATATATCTCATAGATTCCTTGAGGTGCCCAAAGTTCTCATAGATTCCTTTGGTTTATAAACAAAGTTGGTTTTTCTATATAGTCATGGTTCCTCAATTCCCCTTGCTTCTAGAGTCATTATTAGAGGCTAGATTTGGGTAATAGTACTTCATCTTAGAATAGAAAGTTTATTTTGACCATGGTAAGGCCTTGGATAAATTTATTCCCCAAGTCAAAAACATTGTGGAGATGTCCACCTTCACCTTTGCTCAATTTTCCATTTACATTGATATCAACAAAGGTCTTCCTAATAAAATTGTGGCGCATTGAGCTTACACTTAATTGTATTAACCTCGTTTCTTAGTCCTTGCCTATAACAAAGACTACATGTTTCATTATTTTCCAATTAATTTGGTATTCAAACATTGGAAACTATGAAATTATAAAGTTGATGTAAAAAATATTTTCTTTTTCTTTTCCTTTTTTCTTTTAATTTTGTTATATGTAATATACATATGTGACTCTTTTTATCCTCATTACAAAAAACATTAAAATATATAATAAAGGTTATATCCATATTTAATATCTTTTTTAATGGCCAAAATATATTTTTTGTCCAAATTTGTGCGACATCAAGAGTGGGTTGTCAAACAATTAGACATTGAATAGAAAGGATATGTTGACAAAGTTGATTGATTATGCAATGAGTAGGAGTTCACCCCCAATGAAAAGTCGTAATTAAACCATGCACTTTGGAAATCCATCTGGTTAATGGTATGACAAACTTTAGATGGTTTTGATTGGTTTTACTGATTGTAGCTCGATCCACTATTTGGATATTTTTAAATGCAATAAATGAGATGCAACTAATCTAATATACTAAGTGTCCCCATGAATGGTGATTATTGGATTTTGTGCAATGTTAATTTATGTGATGGGACATTAGGGGATGGTGGTGTCCTGTACCACCTCCCACTTGGCGATGGAAACTAAATTATAACTATGCATGCTATGGTCTCTAAAGGGAGTCAGTTATCACAGGGGGGTGGGTTAAGTCAACAATTGATCCAACCTTGTGCCATTATCGTGAAATGTTAATGTCTCTTCAAAAAGCTTTTATGGCTAAAAGAGGGTCGTGTACAAATGATTTTGGAGCACCCTAAAAGATCATTATGAAGAAACCCCATGGGTTATGGTTAATTAGCACGTTATGTATTTATTTTGGGAAGTCTGTGGGTCTTAGATATTCTTTGAATCCTTATCTTTGTTTCATCTTCAATGTTGAAGATTTGGAAATTTGAAGTGTTGCAATCCCCTGTTGTAGTAGGTTTATGTTCCAATCAAACTCACAATGTGTTTTGTATCCACTTATCTAGGAAGCACGAACCACAGGTTCAGTGGTTAAGACTACAATGGTACTTAACAAGTCTGGTCTCACTTTTAGTTTCACAATGTCAAAGTACCCTCCAGTAAACTCCATGTTTCAGGTTGGCTCTTGCTTTACAATTATTAAACAAGTGGAACTTGTAATAGTCATTTCCTTTCATGGCTATATCTTTGTCTCTATTTTAAGAGTGGTATATGTTTCAGTCAGGGATTTTTCCTTCAATAATTCTATCTTTCTTTTTCAATTTAGGTTTAACTCTCTTCCTTAGACGTTGTCTGTCATTGCATTTTCTAAGTTTGGTTTTATCAAAATTGAGGTTGAGCTTATCACTGAGCGAAATTCATTGGTTTTGAATTTTATTTCCTTAGCTCCTAAATTCCATACCTTCCTTGTCACCTCTTTGATCCCTTCCACTTGCTTGCTTTCTCCTTATCCATAGACCATTTGCTGGTGTCACTTTGTTGATTATTTTATCTCTTATTACTAAGTTTTCCCCTAGTTTTCCTCAGGGTCACAAGGGAACAAAGGTTCACTTACCACCTTATAGCTCTCAAGCCTAATGTTTGGTGGAATGCTCAGTCATTGTATATGTCATTCTACCCCTCCTGAAATCATGAGGGAGATTCAAGAAACTGAAAGGGGGGACAAGATAGAAATAATATTTATTATTTGATGTTGAAGTAGAGAAGGAAGTTGCATGTTGGTTCCCTGATACTGGTAATACTATGAATTAACATACCAAATATATGCAGATCACAGACTTTTATTGGAAAATAAAATCCATCATGTGAAAACTCTTGGTGGAGTGCTCGAAAACTCAACAAGATATAATATTCTGTTGGAAAATCTGAGAAGGGGGATGAATCAATATTTCTTGTCAATTAGTATATTTTTAATTCCAAAAAGCATTAATTGTTATTAGTATCAAATAAACATAAACATCATTAGCACCATTCAATAATGCATTATATATAGAGACAATAGACACAAAGATTTTTAGGTGGAAACCCCTCCAGGACAAAAACAACCGAATGCTTCTTAATATTTGTCTTCAAAATATTAACATCAAATTTTTAGCTCTATAGGTTTTAACCCCATAAAAAAATTACCTGCATATGAATTCTAAAACCAGAAAATAAACAATGGCGAGAACATAACACATAAAACAAATATACACAGAGATTTTCCCCTAGATCCTAAAATCGGGACTACCAGATTGATTTTTCATTATGTTCCTTTCAATGTTACAATACCTATATATATATGTTGAAGCATCCATAAACCCCAATCCATTAACCCTGGATCAGAACATAATTGCAGTTCCCTTGACTGAATCTATAAAATACCATGGACCGAAAACCATCGCGTCCAAAACCATGTGTGAAATCCATGCACAAAACCATAGGTAGGTCCGCCCACCTAATATAGGGTCCAAAAAAAATTCCCCGAGGCATTGCCTCGCCCCTCAAACCCACCAACACAGGGGGGTTTCCACCCCCGCTGTGCATCGGTGCAACGAAGGGGGGGCTCCGCCCCCCCTTTAACCCCTCGGTTTAACTATTGAAGCTAGTTGTGGAAACAATATAACACATCCCAACATTCTCCCACTTGTTGTTTTTTTTCCACAGGGGGCCACATGAGAGCTTAGTCATTGATCCAGCCCCTACAAAGCCCATTGTTTCTCTACATCAAGAGAACTTCTCAGAGCTCACAAATTTTGTCAATGCATCTACAGTATTCTTCAAAGTGTCCACCTTTACCAATAAAACCCTTTTGTCTTCTATCACATCCCTCACAAAGTGATATTGAACATCAATGTGCTTTATCTTTGAATGATAAGCAGAGTTCTTTGCCAAGAAAATTGCACTTTGGTTGTCATAGTCTATCCTTATAATCGTTGTACTAACCCCATACTTGAACACAATCTCTGCGACCAAACTGATTCCTTGCTTGCATGAGTGGCTGCCATGTATTTTGCCTCTATAGTTTACAGTGCCACTACAAATTATCTCTTACTCATCCAACTAACTGCACCTCCAAATAGGTTAAACACATACCCACTTGTAGATATTCTTTGATCTAGATCTCCAGCCCAGTCTACATCAACAAAGCCACGGGATGTCCAAAACTCTATCGAATCCTGGTCTTCCTTGGTAGCACAAACCATAATCACTAGTGCCACGCAAATACCTAAAAAGTCTCTTCACTGTTGTCTAATGCCCCTTCCCTAGTTTTGACATAAACCTGCTCAATACTCCCACTGCATGTGTAATGTCTGGTCTAGTACAGACCTTCGCATACATCAGGCTACCAACTTCATTTGCATATGGAACACGGGACATGTCCTCTTCCTCTTCTTATTTCTTGGGACACTGTTCAACAGATAACTTTACACCTACAGGAATAGGAACTTTCACCAGTTTACTATCCTGCATATTAAACCTCTACAGTACTGTCTCGACATACTTCCTCTGGTTTAACTAGAGCTTCCTCTTTGCTCGATCTATTTTAATTTCCATGCCCAAAATGTAGTTTGCAACACCAATATCTTTCATGTCGACAATTGGGTCTTCAAATCCTAGATAATTTCTTTGTCATTTCCAGCCAGCAACATATCATCCACATGCAAGACCAGATAAATAACAGGGTCACCAATTAATTTAAAATACACACAGTGATCTTCTTTGCTTCTGGTGAAGCCAAGTCCCCGTGTAAATGTATCAAGTTTCAAATATCACATCCTTGGTGATTGTTTTAACCCATATATAGACTTTTTTTAACTTGCATACTAGTTCTTTCTTACCCTTCACCATAAAGCCTTCAGGTTGCTTCATGTAGATCTCTTCTTCCAGATCCTCGTGAAGAAATGTTGTCTTCAAATCCATCTGTTCTACCTCAAAATCAAAAGCAGCAACAAAAGATAAAAATAATCTACACGAGAAAAAATATCACCAAATCAATTCCCGACACCTAGGAATAACCTTTTACTATCAACCGAGCTATGTATTTCTCGACCTTTCCTTCTACATTCGTCTTCTTCTTGAACACCCATTCGCTGCCAATGGGTTTCATTCCAGCCAAAAACTCCACCAAATCCCAAGAATCGTTTTTGTGCAAAGATGCCATTTCATCAACCATGGCTTCTTTCTAGAGTTTGCCATCCTTTGAATGTACTACTTCCTTCATAGTTTTGGGATCATCATCAGTAATAGACAAAGCAAAATTTGAACAGAAAGTAGATGCACTATACCTTTCTGGTTGCCTTCTTTCTTGAACTGATCTTCTCACAACCAGAGTTTGTGGCTCTTCATCTTTTGATTCCTCTTCTATTGTAGATTTTGATTCTTCCTCCGTTAGCTCAAACTCTATCTTCTCAGGTTCCTTCGAAGGGACTTCATGTTTAATAACATCTTTCACCTGTCTAAACACCACATATCGATTGTACACAACCTTCCTTGTTAGAGGGTTCCAAAGCTTATAGCCTTTTAAACCATCCTTACACCTAATAAAGATGCAATTTTCAGATTTACTATCCAACCTTTTTCTTTTCTCCTTTGGAACATGTACATATGCATCACATCCAAATATCCTCAGATGTGAAAGAGAAGGTTTCTTGTCAGTCCATACCTCCTATGGACTCTTATCCTCCAATGCTAATGAAGGTGATCAACTGACTAGGTAACATGTAGTCTCCACCGCCTCTACCCTTAATCCTATCCTAACCCGACACCACTGAGCATGCTTCTTTCCCTTTCTGTCAACATCTTGTTCATTTTTCTGCAACTCCATTTTCCTTAGGTGTGTATGTAGTAGTCTTCTGCCATGCTCAGGTGTGTATGTAGTAGTCTTCTGCCATGCTCAGGTGTGTATGTAGTACTCTTCTACTGTGCTATACCACACTTCTTACATAATTCTTCAAATTCCTTCTTGCAAAACTCTCCACCATTATCTGTCCTCAACACCTTTATCTTCTTCTCTGTCTGGTTTTCCACCAAAGCCTTAATTTCTTTAAACCTGTCAAAGAATTCAGGTTTCTTCTTGAGGAAATATATCCATGTATTCCTTGAGAATTCATCTATAAATGATAAATAGTACACAAAATTACCCGGTGATGGAACCGTCACAAGTCCAAACACATCACTATGCACAAGCTCTAATATATGTTTCACCATGTTACCACCAGAGAGGAAACTCACATGATTCTTCTTCCCATATACACAATTTTCATAGAAATCAAAATCCAGAGAGCTATTAGTCATACCTTCTATCATACCTTTACCATGAAGTATTCGAAGGCCCTTCTCTCCAATATGTCCAAGCCTTTGATGCCATATCATGGTCTTTTCTCCATAGACCACTAGATTTTTTGCTCCACTTTCAGTAACTACAACACTGTTGCACCCATAAATAATAGTGCTACCTTGCAGCTTGTACAAAGTTCCAATCCGAACTCCCCACATCAATACCAGTGCTTCGGGAACCATCTTGTAGGTATCTTTCTCAAATACTATTTTTACACCTGCATCATCCAACTTTCTTACAAAATTCAAATTTTTGGCTAATGTAGGAATATGCAAAACACTCGGAAGTGTTCTAATCCTTCCACCTTGCAACTTCAACTTTACTTTTCCATGACTAATGATTCTAGCCTTCCTGTTATCCCCTAAGAAGAAATCACCACCATCATATTTATCATACTCGTAGAACCACTCTCTATGGGGAGTGAAGTGAAAGGATGCACCTGAGTATATCAACCACGCCTCATGATCTACAAGTATACTTGAAGAAGAAGCCAAGTACACATCCCCACCTTCATTTGAGGTGGTTTTCACCTCTGCAAAAGGAGCATAATTAGATCCCTTTCCTTTCTCAGGAGCTTTAGATTTACAGTCCCTTTTGTAGCGCCCTTCCTTTCGGCATTTCCAACACACCTTTACAGGTTTTCCTGGAGATTTATATCTCCCACTCGAGGACTTATTTTTGTTTCTGTTCTGGGACCGTCCTCATACAATCAAGGCATCACCATTTTGGCTCTCCATATTTTTCTGTCTCATCTCCTTCATCAGTAAGGCTGAGACTGTTTCATCAAACTGTAAGGCAGTTGCATTGCGACCTATTGTAACAACTAGACTATCCCACGAATCTCGTAGAGAACACAACAAATTGATGCACTTATCTTCATCTCAAATTTTAATATCAACATATAATAACTGACTTACCACAACATTGAATGCGTTCAAATGCTCTGTCACCGAGTCTCCATATTTCTTCCTCAGGTTATACAGCTTTTTCCGTAGGAACAGTTTATTCACCAGAGAATTAGATTGGTACAAAATTCCTAACTTGCCCCATAAAGTCTTCATCGTAGCTTCCCCTGATACATTTAGCAATATTGAATCTGAGACATACCATTATATTGTGCTTTTTGCCTTCCGATCCAACTTCTTCCATTCTTCATCGGACACTCTCGTTGGTTTATTACCTGGATCTACTGTGATCCACTGATGTTTATCCAACAATAGATCTTCCATCTTGAGTTTCCACAACTCAAAACTTTGACCATTAAATTTCTCAATCTCTATCTTTCCACTTCTCTCCATCTTCTTTTACCACAAGAATCGATCCCGCAGATCTCCCACTGAATGGGGTATACCACAGGCCCGAGCAAAACCCCTCAGCAGCAAAGGCGTCCCCTTGAAGCCAAAGTAGCTCTGATACCAAATGTAGGTTTTAACCTTGTACATAAATTACCTACATACGAATTCTAAAACCAGAAAATAAATAATGGCGAGAGCATAACACATAAAACAAATATATATAGAGATTTTCCCTGGGTCCCAAAACCAGGACTACCAAATTGATTTTTCATTATGTTCCTTTCAATGTTACAATACATATATATACATGTTGAAGCATCCATAAACCCCAATCCATTAACCTTGGATTAGAACATAATCATAGTTCCCTTGACCAGATCTACAAAATACCATGGACCGAAAACCATCGCGCCCAAAACCATGTGCGAAATCCATGCACAAAACCATAATTAGGTCTGCCCATCTAATTTGAGATTCTTGATGAGTTGTTAACTAAACAGTTCACAAAATCATTCGCAAAAAAAATTGTTAAGGATATCGGAATGGGTGGGTATGTTACCAAGGACCAAGCTATTTCTTGTGCCTAATATTTAGACTTAGTCTATTCCCAATGTGGCACGTTGTATGAAATGTTTCCTGATGCTCCAAGACCATCTCTGGATCCGACATCTTGAAAGTCTCCCAATGTACCACCTGTTGATGGTATAATTGGATTAGTATCTCAGAATTCCACTAAGACTTCTTCGAAGCAATTTTTTTTAAGATACTGGTTCCAATCATCCTTCAAAAAATTCGTCAAATCCTGGTAAAACCTTTGAGGTCCATGTCGTCCAATCTACCGTAGAAGATAAGGCCTCGAAAGGTAAGAAGAAGGGTAAAGGTAAAGCTAAATCCGATACCTTGAAATAGGATCCACCCAAATCATCTGCTCATGATGTTTCCAAACAAAATCCAAAATATCCTTGCCTCATTTGTGAGGAAGACCGTTATACCAAGGATTGTCCGCGACGTGCTGAAGTTAACCGTTGATTGAAAGGGACTCCAACTGTTTTGAAAGAGCCATTTCCATCTCAACAAACTTAGTGGGTAGACTAACTGCAATCCTCTGCCTCCTCTGGTTCTCAAGTTTTCATGATGCAAGGTTCATTTCCTATTTCTATCGCTACTTGATTGAAAGACTATCAAACCCCTCAAAAGCATACAGTGGAGAAATAAGTCATTGATATACCTTCTACTTCCACTCCACCCAGTTATGGTCCACTCCAACAATGAATCCATGATTCGACCACCTCCCAAAGGTGTGCTTTGGTAATGATCCCATAATCTGAATGCTAAAGCTGCACAACATTATAATATAGTCAAAGATCTAGCTCAAGCACCTTTGGCGATGTATTCTTCGGAAGTTCTCCAAACATGTTGAACGCAACAAAAATAATTGTTGTCTGCTATAGGCGCCATTGATCCTACCGATTCGATTTTAATTACTTTCAATCTTGGAAACCATGTTCCTCGTCTTCCTCATCAGATTGCTTTTCTGATTCAAGTTATTATATAAGGAAAGATGATCCATTGGACTGTCATTGATGAAGGTGATTCCACCTGCATCATGTCTGTTTCATGTTGAAAGGCCATTGGCTCTCCTCCCCTTAACCAGTCCTTGAACACTTTGGAGGGTTTTGATGGTAGAGGCTCCTGTCCGTATGGTACTCTCCCAAATTTGCCTACCACATTGGAAGGAAATATTGTTGAGCTAGAAGTGGAAGTTGTAGATGAAAATCTCAATTACAACCTTATGCTCAGGCGAAGTTGGACCCATACCATGTTTTGTGTGGTTTCTTCTTTGTTTTGGGTGCTTCATTTTCCTCATGAAGGAAAAATTGTCACTGTCGACCAACTGTCTTTTTCTCTTCTGGTGCATCGAATGACAATGTCCCATATGTGGGAAATACCGAAGTTCCATATGGGAGCGTGGGGCCGATCTTTTTAAAGATTCTACTTTAATGGGTAATTTTTCTCTCCCACATCCAAATATCCCTTCATCAATATGATCTCTATTTCTACAGATCGTTGGTTTATTCCTTCTCCATATCAGATTGATTCTTTTGGTGATTCTATGTCGTTAAGTCCGTTAGAACAAGCTTATCAAGAAATTGTCTCGGCTTCGACGATTGCTTCAGAAAGTCATGTTGTTTTCAATATGAACCTGGATACTTATGCACAATCTCCTTGGCTTGGTTCTTGGGATTCCCTGGATCCTTTGAACGAGACATTCCCCACCGACGAGAGTATTGTTGAGGTTATGTCTCATGACTAAACTCCTTGGAATGATCTTCATCATCTTTCTTTGTTTCTTCCAAGCCTAGGTGAAATTCCTTTGTGTCTTGAAGATTTCGTTCCTCATAACCTGATGCATCCACTTCAGATGCCTGTTTTGGTGCATGAAGTCTTGTCTAGAGGTAATATGGGAAATATCATTGTCACCTTTTCCATTGACATTTCAGTCCAACCTGAAATCATTAAAATCTTTCAATTGGGGGTGCCTTTTCCTCGTCACGAGATTAAGCTTTTCTCGCCTCCTCTCATGATATTTTTTCATCGAATCTCTACCATTTTCCCATTATCGCAATGGGGTTTTCATCCTATTACTCGTAACCCTCACTCACCCGGGGGGGCATGGTGGCATAACCTTTCATGAAAACGATTAAACTTCGGTTTCATTCTCTGTTGATCAATTACCCAAGTCTGAAAACGGACTCCATTTGAACTTTTTACACGCGATAATCTGTGTAATTACTTTTTGTACATTAGTGTGTGAATTAATTGGTGTGTACTTTTTGATTTTTTTGTGTGCTTGTTTGCTTTGCAGACATGTATTTTCTGCTTACCTTATGTTCCACTCGGTTTGTAGATGTCGTCAAATAATTATGCTGGTTTTGTTGATGGTGCTTGTCATAGCACACATAATTTGTCTTCCACAGCTTGGGAACTCTTCGCCCACAATGGCTAGTTGGTTGATTTGCAAGGTATTTGCCTAGGATGAACAACTAACAATATTGTTGAATACAATGCAATTATTGAATTATTGACAGAAGCAGTTGCTCTTGGCATTAGAGATTTAGTTGTTAAGTTAGATTCACAACTCGTTGTGTTACAATTGAATAATCATTACTCAGTGAGAAACCCACAGATTTTGCGTATGTATCTACGTGTTTGATTACTGGAAAGAAATTTTGATTTTATCACATATCAACATATTCCATGCAATTTGAATACACCAGTAGATGCATTAGTAAATTATGTTCTTGATAGACATTTGCGTAATTTATAAACCCAACCACATCATATATATATATATCTATATCTCTCTCTCTCTCTATATATATATATACGTATAGCGTCTATTAGAGTGTTTAAACATCGAAATCTCAACAATTAATGTGTTTCGATACACTTGGCTTTCAAAGCCTACAACATGTGCAAAAACAACTAGAAAAGTTATGTGCCTACATGGTGCTTGTGATAACACGAGATTGCCCTAATCACTTGGCCTAACAACCGTTGAAATCTCGCAGATACCCCTATTGTGTGCCTCTGGTATCGCAATGGCACATCATCTATAGTTGTGTAATCTGGAATCCCTTGAGTGATCACATCTAGGTTATGTTCCATCTTTCTTATGGGGTTCTCTCCTTCCTCATAGGGAGCATCTTCTACCTTCTGGGATACTCGCCGTGCTATTGGCGACATGCCAGGTGGCCTTTCTGATCCAACATCTGCACATTTATCATTAGTTAAATCTCAGTTATGCTTCTAAAAAATCATAAAAACTTGAAAAATCCAAAAGCAAAATTTACTTGCATTAGTCCATTGTTCACCCGATGGCAGAGGTAGATACGGGTCCCATATGAAATATGTGTGTGCATAGGCTTAGTTGTCCACAATGATCAATTGACAATGCAGCCAAGTGAAAAACTGCGGTGAAAAATGCATCTGCTGACCCCCTCCTCCTTGAGGCATGAGTTCACTCCATTTTACCAGTCTCGGATCTTGTCGATTAGGATCTGGTACCTCTGTCCACTAATACCAAAATAGGGGCACACACTCCAGAAAGAAAGTAACCAAAATCGAACCAGAGCCAAACATTTTCAGGTTTCCTCGCTTACCCTTGGTTAGTTGTCTCTTCCTATTGGCCAGTAACCCCGAACACCAATTGAATATTTTTGGAGTGAGGGATTCTACTACATACTGGAATTGGGATTTTGAGGTCTCGTGTAAAGCTTGCGTCCCAACTACGTGAGCTATGGTGAATAGGATTACCCTTAGGGGAAGATTTCTAACTGTCACTATCTTCACCTTCCCGCCCATTGTCATCTTGGCACACGGGCAATGTCTCGTGACTAGAGTATTGGTGCTCTCACCTCTAGGACAGTTGAACCCTTCTCCTCTCGAAAATCCAGTGATGAAGTAAATATTTATTTCCTCCAAATCCAACTCCTGGTCCCCAATGATGAATATTTCCCGATCAATATCCCATAGGCTGATCAAGTTGTTGGGTTGTGTTATATTCTTTCCACGACTAACCCCCCTCTACGGGGTCCGGGGCAGCGCGCCGGGAAATTTTTTTTTGGACCCTATATTAGGTTGGGCGAACCTACCTATGGTTTTCGATCCATGGTTTTGGACGTGATGGTTTTCGGTCCATGGTATTGGATGCTTCAGCATGTATAAATATGTATTGTAACATTGAAAGGACTAATGAAAATCAAGCTGGTAGTCGCGGGTTTTGGGATCCAGGGAAAATCTTGTGCATATGTGTTTTATGTCCCGGTTTTGGGATCCAGGGAAAATCTCTATGCATATGTGTTTTATGTGTTATGCTCTCGCATTGTTTATTTTCTTTGTTTTAGAATTCGTATGCAGGTAATTTCTGTATAGGGTTAAAACCTACACAAGTAGTGCAACCATTCATTATGGGCTCTAAGTCGTGTAGTCCTGAAGAACTTCAACAACCCACAGTTCCTCAAAGCATTAATACATTCTAGATCTTGGGTTGCCTGGTGGTCTTCTACCTCATGGCCTCTTTCCTTCCATTCTAGAACCATGTTGGCTAAAATATTCTGCAAAACATCATTACATATTAGTTCGATCCTTTTTCGTGGAGTAAACTTCAAACATTTTGCTTTAAAGGGGAGATTTTCCTCAAAAAATTCCACCCAGGGATCATCGCTTTTGTTTTTATTAAACGCGCGATGTCATCACGAGGGCCTTTCTGCTCAGGGGTGACCACCGCAGGTCCGATGAGAAAACTCGCGATGATTGCCCATGCGGTTAAAAAATAAAAATCCCTCTTTCTGACAAGAAAAATCCAATAAAAATGCATACAAATGTAATGAAATGCAAGAGCAAAGGCAGAGCTCTTACTTGCTGCTGACGGTTCGAGGAATGATGCTATTTGTACTTGCATGCCCTTTTGTGTCTTGATCTCTTGTGTAGATGTTTAAATGATGTGAGCAGTAGGACTGAGCCCTGGACGCAAGTGATTCAAGGTCTTCAACAAAGGATAATGTGATAGCATCAGAATGATTTAGGCCATCTTCTTCATCTCTCATTTCAATTGTAACTTAGGAAAGTGTCCAGTAGATTGTCACGTAGGTAGTTAATCCCACTCATTGGGCTAGAGGGATCGTCTTTATCTGTAGAGAGGATTTCCTAGACAACACCTGTCAATAAATAGATCTTCAAAAATGTGCAACTCTATTATATACCTAGGGGGATAATATGGGGTACAAAGAGAGGTACCCAAGGGAATAATGTAATAATGGGATGGGCCATAGTGATAAATAAGGTGGTTAACCCGTATCATGTAAGGGACCACAAGTAGTTAGTAATAATGTAATGGGTCCATGATATTGAGGGAACCATGGTATTGACCCATGGTATTGTATGTATGAGGCCTATATAGAGGCTAGAGACTCCCCATTGAGAGATGTCAATGATTATTGTATGAATAGGCATATGGCTTGTGGAGTGTTCTCCTTCCTTAAGGAGTGAATGTATGGCGTTGCCCTACCATAAGGGTTTGATATTAATAAAGTGAAGCATTTATATCTATATTCAGATCTTGTTATTTTTGGTGATTATTTGCAGTTATTGGGTATATTGGTATCATTTCATATATTTTCATATTATAGCTATAACAAGTTATTGGGTATATTGGTATTATTTTCATATATTTTTAGATCAGATGTATAACAAGTGGTATCAAAGCACTTTCTTGGGCAAAAGTGGAGAATTTTTTTTATTTTTATTTTTTGCAGGAACTTTCTGGTGTGGCGAGTTTGCAGAATAGATATGTACATTTTGAGGAAAAATCTGCAAAATCTAATTGCAGATTTGGATTCTTTATGAAAAAATTACCCAAGTTCAAAAAAAAATAAAAATCGGCCAAATCGGAGTTCGGATGAAGGAGATATTGCTGATCTAAAAACCGGTGGTGTTGCAGAGATTTTTTCGGGGCAGCATGTTTGTGGCGCAGATATGTACGTTTCGGGGCAGCATGTTTGCGGCGCAGATATGTACGTTTCGGGGCAAAATCTACAAAATCTAATTGCAGATCTGTACGTTTTGGGGCAAAATCTAATTGCAGATCTAGATTCTTTGTGAAAAAATACCCGATTTCAATAAAAAAATCGGTCGAATCGGAGTCCGGATGAAGGAGATATCGCTGATCTAAAAATCAGTGGTGTTGCAGACATTTTTTTCGGGGCAGCGAGTTTGTGGCGCAAATTTGCACATTTTGGGACAAAATCTACAAAATCTAATTGCAGATCTGGATTCTTTGCGAAAAATACTCGATTTAAAAAAAAATCTGCCGAATCGGAGTCCAGATAAAGGAGATATCGCTGATCAAAAAATCAGTGGTGTTGCAAACATTTTTTTGGGGCAGCGAGTTTGTGGCACAGATCTGTACGTTTTGGGGCAAAATCTGTAAAATCTAATTGCAGATATAGATTCCTTGTGAAAAATACTCGATTTCAAACAAAAAAAATCAGTCGAATCGGAGTCCAGATGAGGGAGATATCGCTGATTTAAAATCAACTCTTTTTTTTCAGAATTTTTGGTGACAGCGAGAGAGTTGCAGCGCGGATATGAAATTCCAGTGCCTAGATCGGGATTTCTATCACATGGGAAGATGCAGAATGGTCATTCCATTTTTCAAAACAAGTCATAATAAAGATTTTGAGCAATATTGACTAAACTGTGGCCACTTTAAATTTTCGCCAAGTAAGTGAATTTTTTTTCAAAACCCTCTTCATGGCTTCTAGCAAGCAATATTTGACAGGGAAAGATAATGGTCTTACTATTGAAGAATTCATAAAAGATTTTAAGAAAAACCATCCGAAATATTGGAGAAATTTCTTATGGCTTTATTTGAAAGAAGAAGGTGCCATATGGTGGAACTCAATTGACATCAAGCAGTTGACCAAACTTTCAGGCGCAGAATTTGAAAGAGTCCTTTTAGACAAATGGTCTCGAGCTAGAAAAAAGGAGAATGAGACATGTAAGGAGTTATTTCCTGCTGGTATATCCTTATTGCAGGTTCATGGATTGATTCAGAAGGAGAAAATCATTGTGTCTATAAATCCTAGTTGGAAACATAATTTTATTAATGTTAATTTGGCAAAAAAATTGCAAGTGCCAGCAAAACACATTGAAAACACACAGGTTGATGATGAGGATGTTCAAGTTTATAAAGATTTGAAGATTTCTGTGGACAAGTATGTATTGCATTCTGATTTTTATGTTTCATATATGGATAATGAGGATGTTGTTTTGGGATACCCGTGGATGGAATCGGTGGGTACTATAAATATAAATGTGCAGAAGAAATTCTTGAAGCTCCGGTATAAAAAGAAGAAAATTACATTACATGATATTTCCATCAATAAACAGGTAGAGTCCACGAAGGCTGAAGCAAAAGATGTTCCAGGGACTGACATACTAGATGATGAGCCATTGATGACCGACAATCAAACACAAATAGAGGCCGAAGCAGAAAAGGCTACTGGTGCTGATACATCAGATGAGGGCTCAATGGTTGAAGTAATATTGGAAGATAAGAGACCACAATAGGCACCACAACATGCACCAGATAATAGTCAGGCTCCACTAAGGGGTGAATTAAAGAAAAAGACACCATGGGTTAAAACTTCAACATATCATCACTCACATCACCCAACAAGAAAACAACCAACAAGATGGCAACGAATTAGCCATAAGGACAACAACCCTCGAATGATAGATAAAGAGGAGCGAAGATCCACCTACTACACCTCAACACAGAAGAGCTGCCAAGGTCAACTTCCATATCAAGCGAGCGAGGCACCATCGAGATCGAGGGTTCACCTTTCTCTTGGATGGCTAGATGCACGTGCATGGTATCAATGGACTACTCTTTTGAGTAGATCTTATTATTTGTGTTCTTCCCATGTTTCGGGACGAAACATGTTAAGGGAGTGAAATGTTATATACCTAAGGGGATAATATCGGGTACAAAGGGAGGTACCCAAGGGAATAATGTAATAATGGGATGGGCCATAGTAATAAATAAGGTGGTTAACCTGTATCATGTAAGGGACCACAAGTAGTTAGTAATAATGTAATGGGTCCACGGTATTAGATAAATGGTATTGAGGGAACCATGGTATTGACCCATGGTATTGTATGTATGAGGCCTATATAGAGGCTAGAGACTCCCCATTGAGAGATGTCAAGGATTATTGTATGAACATGCATATGGCTTGTGGAGTGTTCTCCTTTCTTAAGGAGTGAATGTATGGTGTTGCCCTACCATAAGGGTTTGATATTAATAAAGTGAAGCATTTCTATCTATATTCAGATCTTGTTATTTTTGGTGATTATTTGCGATTATTGGGTATATTGGTATTATTTTCATATATTTTCAGATCAGATCTATAACAAACTCAGGGAGTCATCAATATGAATTATTCAAAATGATGTATCACCCATCTCTTCGGTTGGATCATCCTAAACCTTGTCATTGTCGAATGCACCTATTGATTAATCATGGTCCTATGCTTTTAAGAAACCTTAAAGCATTATTGTTGAGACTTTCTTATATGTTGATCTTCATGTATGTATTTTCTTCTTAAAACCTTCTTGTACCTGATGTTAGGTTTTTCATTCATTGTGGATTCCATCTTGTAGCTGCAATTGCGAGCTATGTCCCCATATTTATGGCATTTGTATTATTCAATGTTGTTCCTGAATGACATATAATTTATGTTGGCAATTTTTTTTTGAAATCTATCTTATGATCCAACAAACCTGCTTCTAGGGTTTTGTTAATGCCCCTAATAATTATACATGTCATAATTCTTATAATCCCTAACCAATATGTCGAAAGTTAGTGCATGAAAAGCAACAATCTTTAAAAAACTTAGCGTACCTGGATGAGTTATCTTGTTTGGATGCTCTTCTGTATTCATTCTTCTTTAGAGGCGGTGGCACAGTCCTTCATTGCCCTTTGTCCTTAATTGCTTTAGCCTTATTCTTCAGAGCCACAACATTCTTAATATTCTTTGGTCCTTTGTATTGATCAATCATGGAGCTTGTTCCTTCATCGCATGGAGCTTTATTTGCTTCTTCTGCTTTCATCTTCAACTGAGCCGACTCTTTTTTTTTTCCTATCAATAACCTGCAAGTGTTCCTTTTTCCATTCATTGAGCTTTTTAATTTCCATGAGCTCTACGTTAAGGTCATCTTGCTTTTGAGCAAGGTCTTCCTCAAATCTACCTTTCAATAATTTCCTTCTTTCTTTTGCCTCTTCTACTTGTAGCTTCAAAAGAGTGATCTTCTCTACTTCTTGGTTAAGGACTTGTATCTATTCCTTCTACTTTTCATTTTCTTTCCTTAGCCTGTCTATTTCTGCAGCAATTGTATCCAATTCCTTTTTCTTTTAGTCAACTTCATATACATACCTTTGACCAGATTCATTTATTTGTGTTAGGTCTTTCTCTTTCCTTTTTGCTTCCTGAACTTGGAGTCTTAGAAGAGAAACTTCTTCCTTGAGTGTGCAATTTTCCTTTTTTGTTCTTCCATTCTCTGTTACTTTCTTCATGTTCTTTTCTTAGTGATTGTTCAACTTTTTTGGTTTCTTCCAACTGCACTTTAAGGTTTTTGATGATCTCCTTTGTTTCTTAATTCCTCTTATCGAGGCTTCTGGCATGTTCTTTTGTTATCTTTAGTTTGACTTCTAGAAATTTGATGTTTTCCTTTTCAACCTTAAGCTCCTTTATATAACAATTTTGTTTTAAAATTCAACCTTCTTCATGTCGTCATCTCCTTCTTTAAGAGCTTCATTCCTGTCATCCCTAGCCATGAACAACACTCTTCTTGTGTCATTTTCTTTTTCAGCAATAATAGGATTTGAAATTATTTCAATACCTGGAACTTCCTTCGAACACTTGGTAGGTTGATTCTTTGATTTTCCCATCTCTATACTCTGAGATCTGCCTTTGAGTTTTTAAGCTACTACTGAAAAACCTACTTTGATACCAATTGTTGGGGTGAATCAATATTTCTTATCAACTAGTATACTTTTAATTCCACAGAGCATTAATTGTTATGAGTATCAAATAAACATAAACATCATCACACACCATTCAATAATTCATAATATATAGGGACAATAGACACAAATATTTTTAGGTGGAAACCCCTCAGAGACAAAAACCATTGAAATCTTCTTAATATTTGTCTTCAAAAGATTTAAATCAAGTTTTCAGCTCCAACTGAAGCAGGCTCCAAAGTGTAGGACACTCCAATGCCCTATTTAATAACTACAACTGGTAGGACACTCTAAATCCCTAATTTACAGGCTCTAGCTTGAAGGTGCTCGGCACCCTTTATACCAACTGCAATTAGATAGATGCTCTAATGCCCTATGCAAGTTCCAACTTGCCCTAGCACAACCCTGCTACCCTGAAGCGTTCTCGGGCTCCAACTTGAAGGTGACTCCAATCACTTGCCTTGCACCATCCTACCACCTTAAACATTTGGTGGACCACGTTTCACAATTTTTAGTCTGGATCCCCTTGTGCTCAAAATTAATATAAAGAAATTGTAATAAAAGTTTTGTTGCTTTGCTTGGTCTATATATCACTATCAAATCCTAATATCCTGAATGCTCATTCTGATCACTATACAATTGTATCTCAAACACAATCCTACTTCTCCTCAATCACAAGGCCAAATCAAACCACTGCACAATCTGCACATCAAGACCTAGAGTCTGCTTCAGTATCAATTGTATTAAAAAACCTTGGTTGTCACATCAAAACTTTTCATTTGTTGTTCACAACACTCTCTCTTTATCAATCATATGTAGCCTAGAGTGGAACCATTGTCATATGTCACACACTCATTGTTAGCCAGGCTCTCAAATCAAAATCACTAGTTCCCAATTATTATAGTTCAGTAAGCATCCACTATCATATAGATATATGTTATCGTTGTTCTATACCATCAATTCTACATCCACCCAATGTCCTCAGGTTATTGTTATCATCAAGAAGTTGTCATGTACAAGGAACATTGTCGAGTACCAAAATACATTGTAAAATACCAAGTGCACTCTCATGTAAATCACTATCATAACATTATTATCAATGTCAATCTAGAACCTCTACCACCAAGGATTACACAGTCATCATAAAAGAGCACATATAATATCTCTTGGAACAATCTCACAAATACTATTGTCTCTACTACTATAGATGACTTTGAACTCAAAATTATCTTTTGCTTCAAATATTCAACTTCACTTCTTCTAATCAAATAAGAATATCATTGTTATGTATCTTTGTCTTTCAATGTAAGTTACATGACCAAAATCCCTTTAGACTTGTCTTGTGCAAGCAAATACACTTCGAATTATGCCAAGATGTATACCAATACCTATTTAGTCAAATGCAATAAATGCTTTAACAATCTAGTTACTGTATAGGTGCAACTTCCCTAATGTCTAGCAGTATTACTTTATTATAAAGTCACAATTATAGAAATTTTGAATAATAAACACATATTCAATGGAGATTATCCTGATCATGTACTATTGCGGAATACATACACAATACATAAGCTTCTCTACGTTGATCATCAATATAGTAGCATCAATAACAATAAAACATCAAGAGCATGCACACATTAACACAGTATGTAACCCGGGGAAAGCTTACAGCTGGAAACCCCACACTATCTATATATTAATGATTGAGAACATGTAACATTACAATAGTCAATACTTCTCACAAGTATCCAGCACTATCTCCACCTATTACACATAATACAACTCATATCTGATCTCCAAATCTATTCCATTGCTTGCCTGCCTCCACTGCTCAATACCTGCTCAAGAATGGATGAGAATGGTTGAACCAAACTCATATTTACCTCAAAAATAATCACTCACACTGGGAATCACGTGAGAAGAGGCTATAATCACTTTGTATTGGCCAATTCTCATTGGCATAACTCAATCTCATTGATTGTGCAAATCCTCATGCACAACTATAGTCACAACTGATAGCAATCTGATCCTCTAACACTTGTCCCTGTTGAATTGAACATGCACTGACATGCAAGAGTTAACTGATGTATTCTTTAGTTGCATTATGAGTTAATAATTAGTTTAACAACTCATCATTAGTCTATTTGCAGTTAGAGTAATTACAACTAGTTTAACCAAGTCAAACTGAACACAACTCCCTCAACTCCACAATCAACTCCACCAAACTCAACTGATTGAGTTCTAACTGAAGTCATGCATGCAACAACTCAACTGACCCACAAGGAGAGCGTATTTCCTTCTGACAGCTGCATGTGCCACATCTGTAGCTCAAACTGAAGTGCTCCAAGAGAATAAGATAAAGTTTATAGTCTAAATATTATTATAAGCTAATAATATTTCACTGCTCTATAATTAGACTTGACAGTGTCACCGTTGTTGCCTAAAAATAGAAGTCCATCTATTTTTGCCAACTTGATCAATCATCCATAAACAACATCCTGCAACTCATAGACATGATCCATATGTCTAAAAATAGACATAGTCTAAAAATAGACTTTGCGCCATAATTTTCCTGCGGGCCCACTTAGTGAAGGCGACTCTTTTCACTAAGCTCCATCATCTTGTTGCAATCTCAACAACAACTTCTATACTTTACTAGGTATAAATATTTTTTTATTGATGATGTCTTCTAGACTGTGGAAGTAAGTGTATTGTGATTGTGCTTGTATTTACAACCAATTCTTAAGTCATCAAACCAAATATAGGAATCTTGGACTAGGTTTCAATAATTGATATAGAAGCAATTCTCATAAGGTTGGTTTCAACAAATTGAGAGGTTTCAAAATGTTGTCACTTGTTGTAAGACTATTTATATATAAGTCCTTAGAGTAATATGGCTAGATCCTTTGACAAATATCTCATTATTTCTTTATACAAGAGATCCTCATGGAAACATTATGTAAAGTCTACGCTAGTTATGGGGTAGGTGATTTGTCAATCAAAGTTCTCCTTGCACCCTTCCAATAGTACCAAATTGACAAAGATTGGAGCTTCAAAAATTTCAGTCTTCTTGTAATCCTGTAGACTATTCGTTGCCCTTTTGGCTTAGGATTCAATGTCCTAAAGTATTGCTTTACAAGTCGATACGTCATAGGTCTAAACTTTAGAATAGCATCAATAAATGCACAACATATCACAAAAGGATATGTGATATGAAGTCAAGAGATTCATAGTTTCATAGTGATATTTTTCTTCTGTTTCAAACTTCTGGTTTCAGAAAATAGGGCTTCAAATCTGGGTTTAGGTCTGGTTAAAGTATCAACAAATCTTAACTGCAGAGCTATAGAATTGATGTTGTAGAGGACCGAGCCTCAAAGAGGTTAAGTTATTAACACGTGTTGGAAATAGGCCTACGACCTTGCCCTAACAGAAGGCCAAAAACTCCAATCCAATGCACAAAAAATGTAATAGAATTATGGCACGTTCTTCCTTCACTAGTCTTGGGAAGATTCTTCAAGCATTTGAGTCTTCTTCCTATAAAGAGTTTTACGTCAGGTATCCCCAAGAGAACCAATCTAAACAAACCCAAAAAACACCCAAACTTGAAACCCTTCCATAAATATTCAACAACTTATACAAGGCTGGAAGGAAAGATTTTAGAGCTAATCACAAGGTCATTATAAAAAACTTATGCATACGTTTGGAGGAAGAGTGCAAGTCCTTTTATAGATTTCCTTGTGAATGAGAGGGGCTTCTAGTTATGACTGTTGAAATAATTTTAGGAGGGAAAATATACTTCAATTTTTATTTTTTATTCTAAAATAAAGCCCTATGAGAAAATGCTACCCTTATGGAGTTGGGGTTTAAAATTTAGTTTTGATGAGGGACATTTCTTGTAGATGCAAACACATTTGAAATCCTTCATACAATGGTTAATCCTTAAACCTAGATGAGAAACCCTTAATTTGATTAAATAGCCAATGACAAGGTGCTATGTCACCACCCCTTGGGGTTTTGACCCAATGATTGGGGTCTTAAACTTCAAACATGAATATCTCTCGAACCGGAAGGGCATTCAAGGCATGCCACATACCACCAAAATCTTCTTGATGAGGAAAATCCATTAGTGAGGATATAGATGACAAATTCCATGATTTGCCTCTTCAAAAACCTTGAACAAGTTTGGGGTATGTCCATTGAACAAAACATTCCACGGGGGCTTCACTGATAAAGATATACCATATCACGTGCGTTCATACTGGGGAATAAAAAATGAAATAATATATTGAGCATATAATAGGGGAGTAAATAGTTTTTATATGTTGTATAACAATATGTGTATTATAAGGTATTGTTTATATAATACATTTTCCATGTGGAGGTAAAAAACAAGTGGGCTAGAGAAATAAAGGTTCAGGAGTATTGTGGGAGTATCGAGAGTGGGAGGGACAAAGAAAAAAATATTGTAATATTAGGTCCATAGAAGCCTAATATCTAAACCTATGGCCCTTGTATTGACATGCAATTCATGGTAATGTTAAATTCTTAAAGTAAAAGTGACATTCTCCTTTATCTTTCATTTTCATCCTTTTACTTAAAATTTTAACATTACCATGAAATGACTCAAGATGTTTGAGAGTGGTTCCAACCTCGTTAGATTTCATCAAGAGAAACTAGAATTTTAGATCTCACTTAAAATGCAACATACTTATTCGTTTTTCAGGATTTTAGGATTGGGGGGATTGCAATGTTTCCATTGGATTTTTTCATGTGCTAGGATAAGGAACTCGTATTTAACCAAGAGAACCAAGCTCTCTATGTGCCTTGATGTTAATGACATTGGTTGTCAAACTCCTCTATCATGACCCTACTGAAAATGTACCCATCACTCAAATTACTTGACATGTTACATTTGTTTCTATCTTATGCTAATGCTTAAAGGGTGATATTAATGAAAGAGATCACGATATAGACAATGATTTTGATGATATGTAGGTATTTTTTGTAGATTTTATTTTTATTTTTATTTTTTATGCTAGATGCCATCAAGATTGTACTTGTTGATGTATTTTCAGTTCAGAGATGGATTGCACTTGATGTTATTTTGGTTGTGTGCACCCTTACATGTTATATAAATGAGAACTTGTAATTTGTGGACCCGAGGTTGATGAAGATTATATCTATTAGATGAATGATGTTATATGTTTTAATACATGTTTTTTTTTGTTATGACAAATTCATCATTCTACATGCTTTTTTCGACATATATGCATCAAAATATATAGAAATATATATTATATAAAATCCACTCCCAAAATTGCTCCCAAATTGGGGGCTTTTGAAAATGTTACTCCTCACTCCTGCTTCCACTCCCACTTCCCGCTTCTACTCTTGCTCCCAAGCAACCTTGCTCTAGGGATATACATGCATCACATTATTAATGCATTGATGATCTATGTACAATATGTGTGTTAAGATTTTTTACCTGTTGCTCAGCTAGTGATCCTCCCGATGATGGGGCAGTAGAGAAGACAACAAATATGGCACCTTCACCCTTTCCTTACATTAGTAATGAGCAAGTTGAATGAAAGTGAAGGCAACAATGACACCGACAATTGCTTGGTAGAAGAACATGCATGCCACAAGAGATAGTGAAATAGACCATTTTTTGGAAGAGGGTGCATGCATGCTAAGGGCACGCATGTCACACCTTCAGTTAATTCAAGTTTAGATGTTGTTTCAAATTTAGCAATTTCAATTTTGGATGAAGTTCTTCTATTATTACAACTTTTCTTTTGTTCTTTTTAGAATGCATGATATATTCTCCCTAAGAGGGTCTAGATCCTTAGTCAATTACAATACTTATGCACGAGAAATTCCCATCTCAGGAAGACGACTCGTATCTCCAGGAAGGGATGCATGCTTTAGTTCATCTTTTAATGGAGACACACTTACTTGGCACTTTTACCATGCAACTATGGTGCACTAGATGATTAGGTTAGGGTTGTGATTTTACAAAGTCCAACCAGATCGGATTTTGCATGTGTCTATATTCATTGTACTTTCTCTCCTCTTCCTATTCTATAACCGATATGAAAGGTGCACCATTTTGTTGGTTATCGAGGTTTTGTTTTGAATTGTTGTAGTGTATATTTTCGAGTATTCAATAGAAGATAGATGCAATTGAGAGTTCAAATCTACGTATTTTACATTCAAAATTTCCATAGTATGTATTTGTAAATTAGCCAACTTATATTTGCCTCTTTTCTATTAGAACTTTCAAATTTTTTGTTACCTAGTATTTAGGTTATTCTTTCTAGGTGCAAAATTTGCTTACCACTGTGAATGAAAATAAAGGGATATAAATATAAAGGGGTATAAAAATGTTACTGAAAAAATGGATACCTACAATATCTAATGAAAGTAGTGGATTTTTAAATTGGGAAAATCTATTGGGTTCATATAGGTAGGGGGTTAAATAAAGTGCTTTTTAGAGGTATTTTCCAATATGTTGTCAAAATAAGGGTATTGTTTAGTATGCCATGAATGCATGTGATATGTTGGAGGTTCATTGAGTGAAGCCTCCATGGAACATTTAAACCCTAGAACTAGGGTTTCCAGCCATCCTTTAGATTGAAGCGTCCAACTGATGTAATTTAGACAAATATTAAGAGTGCTCATTAACAACTGTTGACATCAATGACAACATCATTCAACATATTGTGCATCAATGAGATCCAAAATTGTACAAGGAAACTTAAGGAAAATTTTGCCATTTTTGACAAGAATCTTGCAGATCTAGACTTCACAGCTTTTGAAAACGAGTATGCTCACCCAAATACCATTCAGGTTGACTCACCATTGAAATAGATGACTTTTTTTTTGCAGAATTTTGTTTTATTTAAAGGTAGCAACAAGGTTGTGATTGTAGATAGGATCAATAGTGTGTTTTTTAGTAATAAACTAAACAAATAATAATTGTGTTCTCTCTTAAATTTTGTTCACAAATTCAAATTGTTTATCTGTAGAAAAGCTATTTTGTTTTGCTATTGGTCTGATTTCCTAAGTGGCAAACCAATATCCTTAGCTAATAATGTAAATATTTTATTAATGAAGTATTACAAAGATTTTTTGACTTACAAAAAAATAAAACTAATATTTCAAGTACATAATGATACCCAATAACTAATAAGATCGATGGGGTAAACATAACACCAAAACATTATTGTTTTAAACCTTTACTAAAAAGTTACCTAAGAAGTACTTCATGCAGCTCATTTAATCTCAATCTCTTCACATGCTCTGTATACAAGGAAATGACAATGTTTTCATCTCTACTTAAACCTTGCACTCATGTTATTGATTGTTCCAATGGCTACAATAATTATGAATGTTAATGGAGTATGGTATAGAATAGCATGTGGGATTAACTCTAGGTATGTTATATTTACGATCTCATATTGAGCTCCTGCTCTTAGCCTACTAATTCCCTACCTATTTGGGTTATGTTGCCTTTGAAGGTGTTATGAGTTATTTTTCCTGAGCACGATCAACATATCCAAGCTTTATTGTAGCGACAGATATGAATTTATGGTCTGCTACTTCATCAATTTTTGAGTGAACTCTGGCATTAGCGCTTACTTCTATACTCATCTAGGTTTAAACAATTGTTCCCATCAAATTGAATATCCACAATTGGAAATAATGGCAAGTAACTGGAATTTTTATTAGTAAATGACAACGTCCATCAACCTACTTGAAGAAATGCAAGTCTTGAAAGGAAAATTAGCTCAACAAGAGGATGAATAAAACACTCTCCAACAACAGATATAAAATCTAAAGGTGCACCACCCATCCAGTGATGATCAAACTACCAATAGTACTACTTATAGTCCTAACGTGGGTAGACTACTGCTTGACCTCAAGCAGCTTCCCTAAGATGACCTGTTAGTTTTTTATGGATATGGTAGCATCATACATGTGCTCTAGTATCAAATTATGCTAAGAGGATAAGAAACACTAGATCTCTAAAACCCCAAAAAGGTTTTGCAAGATAAGTTTGGTTAACACCTTAATTAAATTAATTTTCCATAATTAAAATATTTCCTAAGTCTAACTTAGGAAAAGTGGTAAACTAAAGACAATTAATTAAGTATTTTCGAGATTGCTCTAGAGGCTTCTATTGATGAAGTATAATTGATCTTAGATGTTGATGGAGATTAAATCGTGTCCCTTGAAGAGTCAAAGAAATATTATAAGAGTAGGTCAAAGGGCTTAGATAGATCATCAGTGTGATCGAGTTGTGAGAGGCAGATCGAGCTACCTAGTTTGCAGTCTTCAACAAGGGCGTAGTTTGGGCCAAGGGAAGACCATCATAGAGAGGAAGCAACAAATAATTTGGGAACGATATTACGAATAAATTCCCAGTTATTTTCCAGTGTTAAAGTAGCAAGAAAAGGGAGGCCAAATACAATGTGAATACATCTGCAGAGGAGGTTGTACAAGCAATGTGAACGACCAGAAATCCTAGTGGTAGTTGCTAGAAGGGGGTTGATTTAGTTACCAGAGGTTATGTTAGCTTTGAGTAGGCAGAGCAAGTCAATTTGAGAAGCAGAGGGAGGCTAGACGACCTAGTTGGAGGCAGATCCATGGTTGTGTTTGTTTCTCAAAGGCTACAATGTGTGTTCCAGGTAGTAGTGCGAGTTGCTAACCCCTGGTGTGAGTAGGCCAAAGGAGGTCGAATTTATTTGCAGAGGAGATCTGGGATCTCCAGATTATTTTTCCAAATGTTGTCTATATTTGTTGGAGGATAGCCAATTGGGCATCCAGTTGCAATAATCCTCAAATTGTTGTATAATAAAGTAAACCCTCATTTGTTGCATCGGTTTTTCCTTCGGGGTTTCTTTTGGGGACATTTAGTCCAAAATAATGGTGTCAATTTTTATTTTACCTGTGTGTGTGCATCTATTTCTCAGTTCCTATTTATAATTCCATAATGTTTATTGTGAAGAATGGATCAATTATCCAATAGTTATTTACCGTAAACAAATAAATTGCTAATAAGTTAGAATATTAAACTCCACATTGGTGCATTCATGGAAATTTCATGAGACCTCCCATCAATTCTCTAATGTATTACCTATGTGAATTTGTTTTGCTTCTCAGTTAGTTTTGTAAAGTTTATACATGTAGCTCGTCGGTAATAGTCAACTTACAATATAATCTTTTTTGTAATTCCGAAAAGATTCTCACTGGAGGAATCACTACTAGATGGAATACTATAACTATTGCGTTCGGGCGTAGATTTTAATAGAAAATCTTCTCATTATTGTTTAAAAAAGATACTTAAGAAAATAAAAGTAGTAGTTATAATAACTAGTTGCATTACAAAAATTCCTAAAATGAATAGTTAATTGCAATATTATGTTAAAGTATTTAAATAAATAATTTGTGTGACAAACAAAACAAAACAAGTTGTTCATGGATGAGGAAAGTATGTACCATAAAATAAAATGCTTGTGCCATTCCAAAACTCAACAAAATAGTAGAAATAACTCCATAAATCAAACATTTCAAAATTGGAGTCTATCTCCAAATAGTTTGGTTGGCCATGACTTATTGATTAACATTTCGCATCGCATAGGGGAGTTACTATTATGATGCCATTGTCCTCGGTCTGGTCCTATCTTTATGTATGGAGGAATGCATCCTTCAACACGTCGGGTTGTCTCATAAGAGGTAGGAATAATTTAAGGATATTTCTTTATTTTCTACCCAATGTATGCTTTCACGGAACATCCCTTCCTTTCTTTAGTCTTGCTCCTACTCAATGTGGCAGGGCAGGTGAAATAAGAAATAAACGAATGAGTGTCAATTCTATGGTGGGTGGATAAAAAGGGAAGGGTAATGAAATGATACTTGAAATGCTCCTAGAGTGCTCTGCTACAAAATATATCTTCCAGCCAGTGCACTTGGTGTGGGAGGAGTTATAATAGAGTACGAGAAGGATACAAGGGAGGAGCAGAGAACCTACGCAAAGTCTATAAAGATGCACAAGCAAAAAACCCTTTAAAACTTGAATTAATATTATTTATAACAAAATAAAAAGGTGGAAACAGGGGAGAGGCACTTATGAGGTTGAGACATCTCGATAAGTATTCATTTTCCATCCTTGCCTATTAGTTTTCCTTATCACTTCATTTGCTTTCCTGTAACAGGACTTGACTCCCTTTGATTGTCTTGACATTCTGCGTGTTTATTAGCTTTCCCTTTTGGGTTATTCGAATCTTTCTCTATAAGATGGTTATATATTTTACTTAATGAAACTTCATCTCTTTCCCTTCTCCATTTTCTCACAAAGGCCTTCCATGCCTCAAAATTCAAGTGTTCCCAATAGAAAATGTATGTTGCTAGATGTAGGGCCTATATGATGTAATTATTTAGCTTATCCTTTTCCCATATTTCTTCATTTTGGGAAAATATAGTCTTAATTAATGTTATGCATAGGGTAGAACCTTCAAGATATATCTGGACGATTGATTCATTGATATCAAGCAGAGCTTTGATATCCTTGTTGTTGGGGCCAATATATCTTTCCAAATGATTGGACACTTGTGATTCTAGAAAGAAATTAGTCTCTATTCCAAGATAAGTAAGGTGACAAACATTTGTTGTTTCTCTATGTTGCCATATTTTAGCAAGGGTATTGACCTCACAAGTAATACCATGTAGAGACTCATGAAATTTTTGCTTCCATGATTTCAGGTTAGACTCCATTTCTTGTAGAGCTTATGCAAGAATAACACGAACTTTAGTAGGAATTTCATTTGTTGCAACTTGTCAATCTTTCACTATGTCGAACTATAAGTTGGTTTGTTGGTACTGTAATTTCCATGTTTAGACATAATTCATGGTATTTACCATGTCTATCCATATTGTTTGTAACTATGGTGCTTTGTTGCAGAATTCCCATTTCACCAAGTTCAATTAGTTTTGTATTGTAGGGGTATATTCAATGAATTCAAGAATTTGGTAGCTAGCTTTATAATATTCCACTGATCCTTCTTCTCCTTCAATAACCTATTATGATTCAAAGTTTTCCATCTTCCTCTCATCTTCTTGTCTTTCTGGTTCTTCTTTCTTGCTTCATCTTTTTCTTCAACCACTATTGTAATTATTCCTTTGCTAATTGGTACTATTTCCTAATGTTCTTCAAGTATTTCAATTACCTTTGGCATATCTCCTAAGGAACTCTCTTCCTCTTCCCATGTCCCTTAGGGTCTATATAGAAATTCCTAAAAAATGTTAGCAAAGTCAAAATAGAGAATACAAGGTTATTTTTTTAAATCAAATCAATTAAAACTAGGATATTCCATTTCGTCATGCAATTAGATGAGTTTGTAAAGTTTTCGAGAATATTAACCTTGAATTGAGATGCATCTTGTGGTAATTGGGATGTACTCCTTAGTTTTGAATGCAAACTTCAAACATAAGTTTGAACTCACGAAATGAGCTTGTATGCAAGGACTTAATACCAAAATTATTCCCTTGTATATTAGAACTAAAGCATTTTTTGTATCTTGCAGCTTTGAGCATTACCAAGAGGACTAAACTGCTAGATCACAAGATCCACTCATCAAACCATAATTCATGATATGTGTGACTTCAACTATTGCTTCAAAAAAATTTCATTGCTCATGTTTAAAAAGGTGATGGTTCAAGCATATTGTTTCATTGCATTAGCCCAGGTGAGCCATCCTTTAAAGTGTGTGTGTGTGAGTATAAATAACCTGTATATCCCTAATAACTCATTTAACTTCATAGATAATTCCATGTGCATATAATTTGAAAGTGGTGGGGGGAAAGGTCTATGGATCAAGGTTGATTGAGTAAATAGAGAACCCCCATCACTATCATAGATAAGTGTAAACCTGATTTTGAAGTTGACAATCCTAAAATTGGGGCATGGATTCGATTAATTGAGGTTTGATTGAGAAATCATGTCCAATTTGAAAATCAGGGCCATCATCACCAAGATTACTAAAGAAAAGGCTCAATCTCAATTGAACTTAGAAAGGGTTTGACATGTGCAAAAAGTATTAAAGTGATTTCACATGTATAAAAAATTGTTTCACACACATAAGCATAGAGTTGTAGGAAAACAACAAGAATAAGAAATAAATGCCTCGTGACATTACATTTGTAAAGGAAAAGCCCAAATTTGAACATCAAGGTTGATCACTAAATTAGGATGAGAAATAAACACTTTACTAACTAGGGTATAATCTAGAAATCCAATTTATTTTTTAAAGCAAAGCAAGGTCAAAAAAATAGAGTGAAAAGGAGGTTTGGTTTGAACATCAATGCTAATTGATAAATATCGATTCCATAAAGCACAATAATAAGTGAGACAAAATATGGCAGGAAAGGCTTAATCATCTTTAATACATTTTATTTATCTCGTGATCTAAATTTATAATACATAAATTTGACCATTTTAAATCTTGATCTCCTTCACAACTCATCAATGTATGATGGCAACACCTCATCAAAGATAAGGATTCCAACTTATGTCAATGTGCTCTCCTAATAAGAAAGACAAAATATGGTGGGAAATGCTTAAGAATCTTCAATACTGTTAGTTTTTGTAGCATCAGATGGTATTCTAGTCTTGACAATTGTTATAGAGGCTAAGAAACACTAGGACTCCATAAGCAAGAAAAACTTTCAGGAAAATTCACCTAGAGATGCCTTAAATAAGTTAATTAATCAGTAATTAAATTTTTCCTAAGTATAACTTAGAGAAAATGATTAATTAACAATAATTAATTGAGGAAGGTGAGATTTCTCTATAAAATCACATGGATCGACTAGGAAATAACCTCATCCATTAATTAAGTTTTAATCTTGGCCGTTGGAGTCCCACGATGAGATTAATGGAGGTGGATATTGGTGGCTACCCACCTACTCCACCAGACCTTCATTCAGTTTCATCTATTTCCTTGATTATAGCAACATTTACTATTTTTAGCATTTTTTCGGGTCCTAAACTTTCAGAGATGTTTTGATCCCCTAAACGACGTTAATTTGAGGCCCGCAGCAGCCCAATGCCTACGACAAACCCTATAGTACTAGGAGAGATCTTCCAATGAGGTATCACACAAGCCAAACATAGATCATATGACCAAGTTACGACCCTGGGAAATTGGTTGTCCAACTAACCCCAATGGGGCCCACAAACTCTTGGTGTTCCATCTCTCGATGTTAGGGTTTTGGTTGTTTAGGGTTTTTTGAGCCTCATTGTAACATAGTTCAGAGGCATGTAGCAGCCACATCTCTTCTTAGAGATAAGTTACCATTGCCCAAGATAGTTTATTTCCATTATGTATGTAAGGATATTTTATTTCTTTGATATTAATGAAATGAAGTTTTATTTTTGTTGCATCTCGGTGTTTATGTTTGTATCTGTATTATGTAGTGTTCTTATATAAGTCCAGATCAGTGGTATTAGAGTGGTTTTCACTTTCTCTGTTTTTCTTTGCATGTCCCCATCGAGGTCAGGGTATAAGGAGTTAGGGCTCAAATTGTTTGAACCTTTTCAAGGCCAACCTTGCAAACCCCGATGACCTCCCATGGCAGAATAAAAGAAAGACAAGGGAGTAGGAAATCCTTTAAAAATATTGCTGAAGGAAGCCCTCGAGTGAGAGAGGAACACGATGATGGATAACTTTACCCATATCCTTCAACGACTACCCACAAGCGACACATCTTCATCCAACAACCAATCTGTAGGTGCCACTCCCTTTAAGGTACAATTCAACTTTAACATTCCCATATTTGAAGGATAAATAGATGCAGACAACATAGATAGATGGTTAAATCTGTTGGATGGATTTTTTCGCTTCATGACTTTTCCAATTGGGAAAATATTACTTTTTTCACTCCTCAAAGTCACCCCCATGTCAAACCTACTGCAAACAGAAGCATGAGAGTGAACCCTCATTGTTTTCATCTGCACCCACTTGGAATTATTTACGAGACGCCATTAAGGAACAATATTACCCTATCGGGAGCTATGAAGATAAATACATAAAGTGGACCACGCTGCAACAAGGATGAGACCAAGACATGTTGAAGTTCACAAATATTTTTCATACCCTTTGCATGAAATTGGGTATCAAGGATTCTGAGTGGCATTTCGCAATAAAGTACTGCGAATGTCTACACAAGTACATACGAATGAGATGGAGTTCCTAGACATCTCCTCACTTGGAAAAAAATTGAACTGAAGAAGTGAGACATTAGATCCTGCTGAAGCCACAAGAAGAACAACACCATGAAGACAAATAAGGACACATGGAAATGGTGTGAGTTCCATAAGATCCCCACTCATAACACAAGCGAGTGTCAAGCCAAGCAGTCACTGGTGGTCGAGTTGAAAGCTTCTAAATCAGATGCATGTTCCGACTTTAAGTCAGAACCTGATAAGGGGAATGGAAAAGGGAATCATATTATTGATGTGGAGCCCAAATCCACTGTTGCCGCCACCAAGATACAAAATACTGATGCCGAAGATCTAGATGAGGGGGAACGAGTCTTCCACTCACAGATGTGGGTGAAGGTTTCTCTATTGCAATTCATTGTTGACATCAAAAGCCAAAAGAACCTCATTTAAATAGAGGTCATGAAGTGGTTGGGCCTACCAACAATACCACACCCGCAACCGTACATCATAGGGCCGCTTCACCAAGGATGATATCTCTGTCTCAACCAATAGTGCCACCTTCCCTACAACATCAAGCCCTTCGTAGATGAGGTACTATGTGATATTGCTCCTCTTGAAGTGTGTGTCTATTATTAGGCCAACCATACTTGTGGAAGCATCATGTTGTGTATGAGTCTAGGCCTCACACTATTATTATCTTTATGGGAAATAAGTTATACAAGCTCCTAGAGGTAGCACTGCCTACCACCATCTCTTTGAGATCTATGAAGCAATGCGGTAAGATCATTTCCCAGACCGAGAAATTTAACTTTGTCATGACTTGCCCTCGGGGCAAGAAGAAGGTTGTGGCCACATCCACGACCTCCAGACATGGCTCCTCTACATGACAACTGCAAATGGACAAGGCCATGGAGGAGTACATGAAAATCTTCACCTCACCCACAAGGGTACCACTACAGTGTTAGGTCAAGCACTCCATTTATCTGACCCCGAGCGTGATGCTATCTAACAGGTTGATCTATTGACACTCTGTTATGGAGAATGATGAAATCAAGAGGGAGATTCATGAGCTGTTGCAGAAAGGGAACATCAAGCCAACTTCATCACCCTGTGGGATCCCAATCATGTTGGTATAGAAGAAGGACGGGACCTAGAGACTATGTATTGACTATCGAGCGCTGAATAAGATCATTGTCCAGAATAGGTATCCAATCCCACATATTGATGAACTTTTGGACCAACTCAAGGGGGTCAAATATTTCAGTAATATTGACTTGAAGTTCGGTTATCACTAGGTACCAATCAAACCATATGATGTGTGGAAGATTTCCATCAAATCCAAAGAGGGCCTTTTCGAATGGCTGGTCATGCCTTTTGGGTTGACGAATACCCCCGCAACCTTTATGAGGCTGATAGACGACATCTTGTAGCCCTTCACCAAATCATTCATGGCAGTGTATTTGGACAACATTTTGATCTTTAGCCGCTGTTGGGAAGAGCACCTCCACCATATTCGATAGGTCCTCCAAACCCTGCGACAACACAAATTGTGTGCCAATTTGGAAAAATGCACTTTTGGTATGACCTAGGTTCAATATATGTGGGATATAATTGATGAGCGGGGTGTGCATGTGGACCTAGCCAAGATATGAGTTATTTGGGATTGGCCACTTCCAACCACTCTAACATAAGTCTGCAAATTTCTGGGTCTTTCCAATTTCTACCTCAAGTTCATGTTGGGGTTCTCTCATATTAGTTGGCCTTTGAGTCAAGTCACCAAGGTTGGAGCGAAAGTAAAGTTTTTTTGGTATGAATCACAATAGAAGGCATTTGCCGAGTTGAAGCATCACCTATGCTCTACACCATTTCTCACATTACCAGACCTTCGACAACCATTTGATATTGAGACATATGCCTCCGACTATGTTATTAGTGTAGTTCTTACTCAGTATGGGCATCAAATGGCATATCAAAGTGAGTCACTTTTAGACACAGTCTGAAAGTATCCCACCTATGACAAAGATATGTATTCCATTGTGAAAGCCTGCCGACATTGGAAGCATTACATTTTGGGGAAGGAAACAGTCATCCACACATACCACCGACCCCTGTAGTTCATAAAGACACAAGGAAAGTTGCAGAACAATCACCATAAGAAATGGTTGACATAGTTGCAACAATTCCATTTGAGCATTAAGTGCGAGAAGGGAAGCACCAATAATGTAGCCTCAGGAAACCAATGGTCATGGCGCTGACCACTGTTGTTGGCTATTTTGGGCATGAGACTTCGGGGTGGCTGCATATTTATAAGAGTGATCCAAAATTTGGCAGCACATACTAGATGCTCCTGCAAGGCAAGAAAGTTCATGATTTGCACCTTTAGGGTGCACTGTTATACCACCTGGGACACCTCTCTATTCCTTCATGTGAACATGCCAAGATGATGTGGCAGACACACTACAATTGAGTCGCTGGACATTCAGAGTAGAGAAAATAGTGGCAGTACTGCAAAAGTATTTTTATTGGCTTAATCTTCGAAAAGATGTTGGGAAGTACATAAAATCTTGCACTACCTGCGCCATTTCCATACCAAACATCAAGAAGCAAGGCCTATATACTCTTATGCCTACTCCTAGTTGGCCTTGGGAATCCGTCTCCATGGAACACATTTTGGCCCATCCTTCTACTAAGCATGGCAATGATTGTGTTTTTGTGATCGTCAACAGATTCTCTAAGATGGCCATTCTGGATTCCTGCAAGACGAGTATCATAACAGAGGCCATTGCTAAGATCTTCTTTGAATGAATGTGGGTACACATTTGGATTCCATAGTCCATTATCTCAGAGTGGGATAGCAGGTTCCTGAGTACCTTTTGGTCAAGCCTTTGGTCGATGTTGGATACCAACCTCACTAATTCCATGACCTTTCACCCCCAAACTGATGGCCAAACAAAGTTGGTCAACAAGATGATCGTGCACATTCTACACATGCACAACTCAAAGCATCCATACACATGGGATGAAAGCCTCCCTTATGTCCAACACAATTACAACAAATCTCTCCATAACTCAACTGACCATAACCCCTTTCAGGTGGGATTGGGATTCAATCTATTATGTCCCATTGATGTGGTCATATCATTTGTAGCTACTTCGGGATATTCAACTCATGTCCAGGCTGAATCTGACAGGAATAACAACTTTATCGAGCACATTCATCACATCCACCAATAGGTCCATGATATATTGGACAGAGTCAATACTAAGTACAAGTAACGTCATGATCAACATCGAGTGCCACACAAGTTCTAGGTGGGCACAAAGTTTGGTTACATCTGCAGAAGGAGCACCTCATTAGGCCCCACCACAAACTTCACCTGCTCTGGTATGATCCATACACAATCACCAAGTTTTTAGGGGACAATGCCTTCGAGCTTAACATTTCATCATTCCTTGGCCTGCACCCAATATTAAATGTGGACAAGTTGTGACCACACTTTCCCCCATTGTTGGACACATCCAATATTGCTGAGTAGCTTACATCAACAACTATGGCTACATTGAAAATGGCACAATGTTGTCTAGGTAAATCCTTTATGCGGACAGAGTTGACCCCTGTAGCCCAATGAGTGGGTCCAGCAACTGAAGTGACAATCTACTAGACACTTTCCTAAGTTGCAATTGAAAAGAGAGGCGAAGAAGATGGCCTACCTCATTCTGATGTTATCTCGATCTCCTTTATTGAAGACCTAGAATCACTCGCGTCACAAGCTCGTTCCTGCTACTCTTAGCATTTATGCACCTGCACAAGAGATCAAGACACAACAAGGCATGTAAATATAAATAACATGTTCAAAATCAACCCACTTAACTGATCAAGGAATGTTAAGCTAAATGATATATGAGCATACACATTTAGGGAAAATGAACCAACAGTTGTATATTAATAGAAAGTAAAGGGAAGAATACAACCAAGCCTTGATGTTGACAGGATCTCCTTGAATGAATATCCAAGTCCAAGATAAGCTATCCAAGCACTCCTTCTCCAAGCCAAATGAATAGCATATAGGCACTATCTTAGCATAAGGGTGCAATTAGACATTGACCAACCAGCCTCTAACTATTTGGGAATGGGAGGGGATGAATATATAGGTTGGGAAAGGGAGTTAGGATCTCTCTAAATATAGGAGTAGGCCCTCATCTCAAGGAGGTAGTTCATATGGATAAGACCAAGAGTCCAAGTTGGGAGAATTCAACCTCATCTATGCCAAACAACCTCTAGCTCTCCGCTCTTGAAGCTTCTAGATCATGAAACTTCTCATCCTCTTTGGGAAAGTTGCCTTTTTTGGATCATCATGGGTATACAAGTGAACAGAGTGATGCCACCGTAGGTCAAGTACAGTGGAACATGAGATCATCGTTGTTTTTGGCCTCATAAGAGTGATGATCCTCAAATTAGGGTTTTAGAGCTATTTTCTTTAGGGAAAGCTCAAGGAATTTTCCAATCAATGTCTGAGGGAGGACCTGGGCTACATATATGAATGAGTACACTGCATCATGGTCATGTTTCTGGCACTTCGGGGTATGTCATAAGGAAGTGCAGGAGGTGTGACAAAATACTGTGTAACACACAACAAACAGGATCATGGACACATAGATCAAAAACACTCATTAACAGAGGATCCATCTCTATCGAGTCGTCAAAGCAAACCAACTCCTTCGCTAGGGTAATTGGTTCAACATAAATTTCCTCACCTTATGGAGGCTCTACACTCAATGGGGACCATTGATTCCTAAGGGGGAAAGACTGATCTAGGTGGATATTGGTGGCCACCCACCTATTCCAGCTAGACATTCAGTGAGTTTCATCCATTTCCTTGATTATAGCAGCATTTATTATTTTTATCAAATTTTCGGGTCTTGAACTTCTGGAGTTGTTTTGACCCCCTAAATGGTGTTATTTTAAGGTCCATAGATGGCCATGGCCAATTTGCTTGTATAAATTCTAGTTTTCATTAGAGATATATTTCCAATGAGGCATCGTACGTGCCAAATGGAGATCATATGACCAAGTTATGACCTTAGGAAGTTGGCTTCCCAACTAACCCCAACAGGGCCCACAAAATCTTGGCATTCCATCTCTCGGGGTTAGGGTTTTGGTTGTTTATGGTTTTCCCTTGTTGTTCAATAATAAAAAGGCCCTTGAGCCTTGTTTTAACACAGTTCCAAGGCATGTAGTTGCCACATCTCTTCTTAGAGATAAACTACCATCGCCCGAGCTAGTTTATTTCCATTTTGTATGTAAGCATATTTTAGTTCTTTGATATTAATGAAATTGAGTTTTATTTTTGTTGCATCTCGAATTTTATGTTTTTATTTGTATTCTGTTGCGAAACTATATAAGTCTAGATTAAATATTATAATAAGAAGTCGATGGGTAGATGGAGGAACACATTTGAGATCGATTTCCTTGAGCAGTTCGACTTTCTAGAGAGCAACAAAATTCTGTCGAAAGAGTTTGACCCAGAGAGGGGATGCAGAGACAGAGAGGGGCAGATATAGTGATTCCAAAGGAATTTTTCCAATTACAGAAAGTGTCAAAGAGGAGCTCAATATTTTCTCAAGGAAGTAGCATAGGGATTGCGCAGTTGCTTCAGAAGAGCAATTTGATTTGGCTGAAGTGGAGGATGTTTTCAGTTCTAGAGGCCAGAATGATTTTTCCAGAGGGCCAGAGAAGAATTTTCCGAGTCAAAAGTAAGTTGCATGGCTAGATTGGCAACTATTTCAGGTAGGTGGTGCTGGGGTGATGCAAAGCCTGCACATACCACTTGGACGACTAGTTTTTTAGAGGTCAGATAGTGCCGAGATTGCCCGGAGAGAGGGCAAAGTTCCCCAGTAATTTTTTTCTAGTATTTCTCTTGTGTATATTCACCAGTTTGGTGACATTTATTGTACTCAAATTTTTCTCAGCGCTGCTTAATAATAAAAACCCTTAGATGCTTCATTGGGTTTTTCATGGGACTTTTGTCAAAAAATAATGGTGTTATATTTTGTGTGTGTGTGTGACAATATTTTCTTAGTTTCCAATTTATCTTCTGTAATATTTTTATTTGTGAATATTGCAGTGTGATTAATTTGATGTTTCCATAGCAATAAACTGCTAAATTAATTTACAGTTACAAGAATTAATTCTAGCTGTTACAATAAAATTTTAATAGTTGAAATTTTCACATGGTATCCGAGAAATTTTGACCAGACGGGGAAGCTCAGAAGCAGAAGAAGAATTTTTTTTGTTCAGAGGGAGAAATAGGACGAATTTTCTAGGGGTTGTGTAGTACCTAGCTAGGCAGTGTGAATTGCTGAACAATTTTATTTTTTAGTGTAGGGTTGAAAAAAATTCAACTTGCTAGATTAAGTGATTCTTGCAGTGAGAGGGAGCAATCCTATGGAAGCTAGTACTTCTGGATATGGGGAGATCAAACTCATTATTGCAGTAGTTGCAACAACATGGTGAAAGCATCAACAGAGTAGTAGTAACAGCAATATGAGTAGATCAAAGTTTGCTTTGTACGCGAATATATCTCCACGCGAGAGGTAGGCAGACATTGAGTTCTAGAGTCCAGTGTTGCATAGAGTTAGATAGGGTCCATAAAGGAGAAATAGTTGAAACATACTCTTCTCTTGGATCATTAGCCTTGCTATAGGGGTCGACAAAATTTAGTAAAAAGAGGATCAATGTCAGTTGATTCCATCAGATTCTGTAGTAACATTTATAAATTAGTTGTAGTCAAGTGTTGAGGAGCATAGATTAGTGTTGATAGAAGAGTAGGAGGCTCAGTAGTAGAGTAAAAAACAATGTATATTCTTTAGTGGATAGTTTAGTGGCTAGTAGCAGTCAGATGCTCAAGATACAAATGCAACATAGAGATAGTTGATTCAATATTTTATATGCTTCACAGTTGTAGCAGTTGCAGTAGCAACAACAACAATTAAGAGGGAGTTGTAGTGCAGATGTAGATCTGGGAGAAAAGTAGCGGTGTCAGCAGCAACACAGATGAAACATTAGAGTTGCGCAGTAGTTAGTGGGTAGTGGTAGGAAGTCACAGTGCCCATACATCAACAACATATGGAGGATGATGTTAATCAATTTTGTCATTGATGTTAATATGGCATTGGCCAAGATGGAAAATATTATTGAGATGCCTAATGAATATCATGAAATCCTAGAATGAGATGATAAGGTTGAAGACAATAGATTCCTTGTTCCAAAAGATGATGTCATAACTCTTGTTTGATAAGAATGTCATCAATTAATATGTCAAGTCACTAATGAATAAGTCTTAAGAAGTGCAAAGTGCCAAGTATTTAGAAGCCCTTGATGACATATGGAGGGCTACATTTGATGATGTCATACTCTTGATGAATGACCACAGTTGATGATGGAACTTGATGATGTCTTGATAACATGGTTGGAGATCATTTGATGGTCAGAAGACTATTTTGGAGTTCTCCTAATGATGTTGCACTATGACTGCACTAGTATATGATGACATTGTTGATGCATCATACTACATGGATGTTGCACTCCTATATAATACTCTATGATCCTATTATGACATTGATAACAATGAAGAATCCAAATAATGAAGAAGCCACGCTGTCCCAAACATTCCTCATGCCCTCCCAAACTTTTTATGCATAAAATTTAAGGGAAGTCACAAAGAAAAAATATTTTGGACACCTTGGAGGCATCCTTTCAAAATGGATCCTAGACCATCTTAAAGAGGATTTTTCCCTCTTTCTAACGACCCTTTATTTGCCTCAAAAATCCCAATAGTTTGTGAGATATTGAATTTTTTTAAGTTAATGAAATTATTCGTAGTAGCGAGCTGACCTACACTTAGTCATACAAGGCGGCCTCAGTTCAAATAGACTTGTCCCTTCAGTTATAAATGAAATCACTATAAATATAAACCTAAATTTGTCCATTCAAGCTCATAATCTTCGATGGAGACAAGATAAGAGGTAGAGAAGAAGCCACAACCTAGAAAAGCAAGGAAGACAAGTTTGTGGAATTGTTCTTAGGTTAAATAGTCTCCCATAGGTTCGAGCTAGGAGCAGAGAAGTTGCCGTGGTCGAAGTTGCCATAGTTGTCGTGGTCAAAGCTGTCAAAGTTGCTATGGTTGAAGTAATCATAGTTGCCATGGTTGCAGCTGCCATAGTTGAAGCTGTTGTAGTTGTCATGGTTGAAGTTTCCATAGTTGTTGTGGTCGAAGTGGTCGCAAATCTTGTGGTTGAAGCTACTGTGGTCGAATTTGTCATGGTCGAGGCTTCCATAGTTGTCGTGGTTGAAGCTACCGTAGTTTCCATGGTTGAAGTTGTCATAGTTCCCGTCGTTGAAGCTGTCGTGGTCGAAGTTGTCATGGTTGAGGTGTTGATTTATTGGGATTAGACAAATAGAGCTTGTTGAAGTCTTCTCTTGAGAACGTAATAGAGCAGAGGTGGAGAAATTTGTGAAGCAACATATTGAATATTTGTGAAGATCATTGAAGCCATCATGAGGTGAACTTGAAGAAGTTTTATTTGGGTAACATGAAGAGCAGTGGTGAGACCTTTTTGTGAAGAACAAGTTTGTCATTGATGATGTGACGTGGAAACTAAGTGAAGGCATTGTTGAAGATAGACAGGGCTTGTTTAAGAAGACATTGGGAGCCGTGAAGTATAACCAAATACATCTTGACGAAGTAAAGTGAGGTTGGAGCCTATAAAAGACAAGGTTGGTGCCTTGGAAGATAGGGTTGGAGCCCTAGAGGATTAGAGTCATCAAGAAACCAGGTCGGAGCCTGAACCATATATAGGGTTGGAGCCCTTAAGGTTTGTGCCTCTAAATTGACAAGGTAGGAGACTTGGAAGTCCAAGTCGGTGCTTGGCAAAATACAGGTTGGAGCATGGGAGATTGAAGATCAGTGCCTTCATCTAGGGTTGGAGTGCTATATATATTGTACTTGATTTATTGTAAAGAGGAAATTAATAAAAGATTTTATTCTTATTATTCATTTTGTGTTCCAAATATAAGATATCTAACTGGTCAAAATAACAATTGAAAAGAAATATTGATTCACCCCCCTCTTAGTATTTTCAACAGATGATGCAGAGGCAGGGTGTTGGAGCAATTCAACTCTATAACATCTTCCTTACTAAGAGGGAGTGTGAGTTTTCGTAGCATAAGATGGTGTTCTATCTTGACAATTGTTAGAGAGGCTAAGAAACACTACGATTCTACAACCCATAAAAGGTTTTAGGAAAATTCATGTACAGATTCCTTAATTAAGTTAATTATTTTTTTTCAAAGTCTAATTTAGGGAAAATGATTAATTAACAATAATCAATTAAGGAAGGTGATATTTCTCTATAAACTCACACGAATCGACTAGGAAATAATCTTAGCCACTGATTAAGTTTTAATCTTGGTCATTGGAGTCCCACAATGTGATTATAAGAATAAGTCGATGGGTAGATGCAGGAACACACTTGAGATCAATTTCCTTGGATAGTTCGACTATCCAGAGAGAAACAACATTTTGCTAGAAGAGTTCGAGCCATAGAGGGGGCGCAGAGACAAAGATGGGCAAAGATAGTGAGTCTGGAGGAAGTTTTTTGGAACACCCTCCTCCCACAACTACCCAAGTAACCGACCAACCAGGGTAAAAATGTGACGAGAGGCTACTGTAATGGGACTCAACCTCCCAGGTGACCTTAAGGAAGTGGAATCGATGTAAACACATCACACAGACCTTCCACATCAACAATAGAACTCCCAGGAGCCAACCCAACCACTAAGGTAACCAGCTCCTGAGACCAACTGAAGTTTTAGACCATTAAACCACTAGACACTCCATTGATATGGACATGCATGCATCTAGGAGGCTCCAGATGATCCCACAACATGGGTATGCATGCGTTTAGGGAATTTTTCTACCCAATGTTGTTCTTGCATCTCTGGGATTTGAGCCGCTTTTTCAGGCCCCTGCCTAGAACACAATGACAACTTTAGAACTAAAATATAACAATAGAATAAGGATGCAAATGCAACTACTTGAACAAGAAATTGACTGGACCCATACCAACCATGACAAGCATTTTGTCAAACATGTCACAAATATGTAATCTACAGGTTTAAATAATAGAGTTGAGCATAAGGATCTCATACTTATCTGAGAATCACTAGGAATCATTGTTCCCTTATATCATTAGCTGCATTATCATCTATTATTTCATAGATACAATGTTCATTCGTTTACAAATGAAAACATGAGGAGAGCCATACATCATCACTATCATAATACATGCTTTTAACCAACATAATAACAATAGAAATACCAAGGATACATAAGCCATAGAATACACGTAATAACCAATACATTTACACATAAGATGTCAAGGGAAGAACCACTTATTAATTAATGCAAAAGCCAACCAGGGATGTGACTACCACGTTCCACTCAACCATAAAATGGCTGAGCCAATTCTCTCTTCAGAACCAACCAGGGCATCCCAAGGCTAAACCGCATCTCCCTCATCAATAGAAACAAACCTTTATCTTAATCCATCCCGGATCACTAGGCCAAACAATAATACCATGCTCTCCACAAAATAACTAGGCCAAAAGAAGCATGGATGCCACCAAATTTCTCCACCTACACGATGAGAAATTTTCCGGTCTCCTAGTCTCTAAGGCTTTACCACAATCCACACTGGATCACTAGGCCCTAAATCAAGACCCAATCTTCAGGCTTTACCACATATCCCATCCCAGGATTACTAGGTCTGATGGAGAGCACCCACCTCTAGGATGTACCATATATCCCACCATTCATGAGTCGAGGATTCTTAGGTCCACCAAGGCAACACAAAATCTAGCTTTACCACAACCCACAATCCGGTTCAGGGGTTACTAGAACGTGTGTTATATTAATCAGAGATCCACCTCACTCAACTTCAAATCAATCTGACAATCCAACTCAATCGAAACATGAGAATCCCATCACACCATGGCTATCAAAAAATGGTAAGGCTAGGCTGAAAAACATTGTCACACCTGGAAAAAACCATGCCATAATAGTAAACAACCACATGAAACACCATGCATGCCAAATCTAGCAAGGAAAACACACATGAAATCGATACTTGCAAAGCATCTTGTTGTAGCTGCTTGCTTGCTTGCTCCTTTCTTCCTCTTTCCTTCTTGCCTTTCTTGATCCAATGCCAAAGTGCTCTAAGAAAAATCTATGTCCAAGAGAGAGAGAGAGAGGGAGAGAGAGAGATAATAATGAGAGAGCTACAAAACTGAACTGACAAAAGGTTACAAACTGATCCTCATAAGCCTTTTTATAAATTAGGCCTCTATTTTCTTCATTTTCCTCCTCACATGCAACATGTGACCTTTCACCTTCCTTTTCTCCCAATTTCCATTATTTTTCACAAATAAATGTGCCAAAAATGCCATTTTGCCTTTCTAAATCCTTAGCCATTACCTGAGCCATAATAAACCAATGAACACCCACACTAGGATGGTTTTCCCAACATTGAGCTTGGAATAAGTGTCCCATCAACCATGGATATTATTTTTCCTTTATTAACTTTTATTACATGGAATTTTCACCAAGGTTGTTATAGAACCCTCCCCCTTGGGGGAAACCACCCTTGGTGTTCAACCACACCTATGCCTCAGCGAAACCGCTAAAAATCACGCATACTACCCATGGAGATTTATAACATAGCTCGATGCAGTATTTACAATGATCACCCTGCTGATAAGCAAACCAACATGACAACATAACATCATAATAACATGACACCCATACTTCTTATTGGACCTTTTTAACTTAGCTCATGGTGGTATTTACATCCATATACAAATGCACATATATCAAAACATTACCAAAACATGTACCAAAAACATATGCCAAAGACATATACCAAAACATCCACTTAACCAATGGATAGGAAGGATACACAGCCTGCATCTGATCCACCATCTCCCATGTAGTTTTATTAGGCCCAAAGTGCTTCCACTGCACTTTAACCTGCTCGATTACTCGATTTGGGACCATGAGCACCTTTCTCTCCAATATACACTATGGTTCCAGTTGGAATTCTCCATCTAGCTCCACCTGCAATACAAACTAGTCAATCACATGATCAAAATATTTAACATACTTCTTAAGCAATGACACATGGAGAACATCATGGAATTTCACTGTCAGAGGCAGTGCAAGTCGATAGGATATTGGCCCAATCCTCAATAATCTTGAAAGGTCCACAAAACTAGGGTGCCAGCTTGGCACATGATCCAATGCACAAGGGGCTCTTCTTTGGTTTGATGCGTAAGTACACATGTTCTCCAACCTGGAATTCCTTGAACAACCTATTCCAATCTGCGTAACTCTTCTACCTCTCTTGTGTTGCTTTAAAATTATTCTTGATTACTTGAATTTCCCACTCCATGTCTGCCAACATGTCTGGTCCAATCAACACCCTGTTAACTGGATCACTCCAACTGATTGGAGTATTACAACTTTTCCCGTACAAGGTCTTGAAAGGACCCATCCTTAACGACTCTTGATAACCATTGTTGTATGCAAACTCAACCGATGGAAGGTACTCCTCCCACTTTCACTTCTAATGCATCATGTACATCCTCAACATATCCTCCAATATCCTATTGACCCTCTTAGTCTGTCCATTTGTCTGCGAATGATAAGTTGTACTGAAGGAAATTTCTGTGCCCAAACCTACAAACAACTCCTTCCAAAACTTGGAAGTGAAGTTTGCATCCCTGTCTAACACAATCTTCTATGGAACACCATGCAAATTAACCACATCTATGATGAAAACTTGTGCTACGTCACTGGATGAATATGTCTTAACTAGAATGAAGTGTGTAATCTTTTTCAACCTTTCCACAACTACGATGATAGAATCATGTTTTCTCATTTTCCTCGGAAATCCTTTGATAAAGTCCATGGAAATGACCTCCTGTTTCCATCCTAGAATTGCAATCAGATATAGCAGTCCACTTGGGTGCTTACACTCTGCCTTTACTTACTGACAATCCAAACACCAGGCCACGAATTCTGCCACATCCTTCTTCATGTTCGACCAATAATAAAATTTCTTCATAGTTGTAAACATCTTATGATAGCCTGGGTGACTTGAATATGGTTTCACATGAAACACCTGTCCATTCTGCATAAGGACTCCACCAAGTCCTCTCTTACAAGCATATATACATACTACAAACTCTTTGTTTGGATATATGATCTTTAACATTGGAGCATGTGTCAACAACTACTTGAGATTCTCAAAACTGGTCTCACACTCGCTTTTCCATTCAAACTTTTTACATTTCCTATGCAATGATGTAATAGGATAAGCAATCTGTGAGAAGTTCCTAATGAACCTCTTGTAAAAACTTGCCAATACCATGAAGGATCTCACCTCATCCACATTCCTGGGAGTTTCCCACTCCATGATAGCTCTTATCTTCTTTGGATCTACTGCTATGCCCTCCTTGGAGACAACATGTCCCAAGTAAGCACCTTTGTCTAAAAGAAGTTTCACTTGCTGAGCTTAGCATACAATTGATGCTCTCTCAACAACCTAAACACTACTACCAAGGGATTGACATGCTCTTCCTCACTTTTTAGAATATACCAATATGTCATCAATGAACACAATAACAAACTTGTCCAAATAGGGACGCAACACACTATTCACCAAAAACATAAAGGTGGATGGAGCATTAGTCAAACCGAATGGAACTACAACGAAATCATAATGCCGATAGCTGGTCTAGAAAGTTGTCTTGTAAATGTCCTCCTCTTTAATGCGTACATGATGATATCCAAATCTTAGATCAGTCTTTGAGAACACCGCTACTCCCTTCAGCTGATCAAACAAGTCATTAATCCTCGACAATGGATACCTGTTCTTGATGGTCACTTTGTTTAACTGCTTGTAGTCAATGAACAATCTGAGAGTACCGTCCTTCTTCTTTACAAACAATACCGGTATAACCCAAGGTGATACACTTGGCCTAATGTACCCCTTGTCAAGCATCTCTTTCAACTGGAACTTTAACTCTACCAACTTAGGTGTGCTCATCCTGTATGGTTCTTTCGATGCTAGAGTTTCCCCTTAAACTAACTCAATATAAAAGTCTACTTCCCTGTGAGGTGGCAATTTTAAAATCTCTGCAAGAGACACATCCTGAAACTATTGTAGAACTGGGTACATGCTCAAAACATTTGCATCCTCAACTTCCTTGCCTTTGTCACTAGAAATATGCACTTCAAATAACACACACTATTTCCTGCGACTATGCTCGATCTACATAGATGTAAGCATCCTAACTGATGTGGCTTTCTTCTTTCCCCATAAGACTCTTGGTTCTCCATTGTCATCCATGCACTTAATGGATTTGTCATAAAAATCCACCTTGGTCATGTGAAGGTATAGCCAGTCCATACCCAATAGCATATTATATGATCCCAACGACAATACAATCAAATGCACTGCTATAGACATGCCATTCAACTCAAATGCAAAAGATCTTACTCAATGATGAACTCTTTTCTTTGTACGTATCCAACTGCACTCACCAAGATTTTGCATGCACTTCTTTATTCAAACCACACTTATCCACCAAGTTAGGACTAACATAACTATAATTAGATTCAGGGTAAATCAAAATAGAAATAACATGATCACAAAGCTTACCGTCCATATCAATGATAGATGCCTGATGGTCTGCCTGTATGTTATCCAATGCTGCATAGATACATGGAATGCTCTGACCAACATCCCCAATAGTCTGCGCTTGCTGTGCACTATCTATCTGAGGCCTACCACCTTGATTCTATGGATAATATCTCTTACGATGTTCCTTACCACATGTCCAACACTTTAAACATCCAGTACCATCACCTCAATGTTGCTGTTGTGATTTATGTCCCTGTTTAGCTACATTCAACTTCTGTTATGAAACTAGCTCAAAAAAAGATAAAATGGATAGATCAACACCTTAGAATTTAGCCTCTTCGAGGGGGCAACCTCCTTTACATTACATAAATGAACAGTTCTTGGATGATTGAAATGACAAAACCTCCTTTCTAGATATAGGAGTCTAAGGAGTCACAATATAACCCAACCGACCTAACAATAATAATATAAAGCCACAAAAATAACAAATAGAGGGATTCTATGGGGCACAATATAAACAAAAGGGGACAATAGGGGCACAACATTATTAATAAGGGATACAACTACATAGTAATTGGTAATCACTAATTATAGGACCAACATGCCCTCTCCTTCAAAAGTGTTGTCCTCAATGCTTGATAGTTCTGGATGCTCTGTATAAAATTTTCATCCTCCCATGTGGAATCTTTAGCAGATAAGTTCTCCACTTGATAAGATACTCTGAAATTGATCGATTTCGTAGCTGTCGAGTTCTTGTTTCTGTGACTGCGTCGTTTCAATATAATTTTTCCTTCCTCGTCAAGTTCTGGCAATATTGTTTGAACTGGGAGCTTGTTGCCTATAACCTTCTTTAAACATGAAACATGGAAAACTGGGTGCAATCGAGAAGTTGCAGGAAGCTCCAATTTGTATGCCATAATACCAATCTTTTGTAACACCTTGTACAGACCATAATACTTTGGTGATAATTTATTATGTTTCTTAGCTTGCTTGAGGGACATTTGCTTATATGGTTGTAGCCGTAGGAATACCCAATCACCTACATCAAAACTTCTTGTGCTGCGATGTTGATCTGCCTGTTGTTTCATTCTATTCTATGCCAACACGAGGTTATCCTTTAAGAGTAGGAGGACTTGTTGTTAATGTTTGATGTGATGTTCCACTGCTTGAACCTTAGAATTTTCTCTTAAATATGATGTTATGGATGGTGGCTGATATCCATAAAGTGTCATAAATGGGGTCATTTTTGTTGCTGTATGGAAGGAAGTGTTATACCACCATTCGGCCAAAGACAACCATTTGATCCATTGTGTCTGTTTATTAGATACAAAGCAACGAAGATATCCTTTCAAACATTTGTTTACTATCTCAATTTTCCCATCAGATTGAGGATGATAAGATGAGCTATGAGCTAATTGAGTACTAAGAAGAGAAAATAATTCTATCCAAAAATTTCCAGTGAAAATGGGATCTCTGTCACTTACAATAATCTTTGGGTTTCCATGTAGCTTTTGAATTGTTTCCATAAATGCAGTAGAAACTGTACTGGCTTTAAATGGATGTGATAATGCACAAAAGTGTGCATACTTGGTAAGTTTGTCAACTACTACCATGATGACACTCTTTCCCTCAGACTTGGGTAAACCTGTGATTAAATTTTTTCTAAACCTCCTCCCAAGGTTGGCTTGGAATGGATAAAGGTTGTAATAGACCTAGGGTCTTAATTGTTTCAACTTTATTTTGTTGGCAAACCAAACATTCTGCCACAAGCTTTTGAATATCCGATTTAAGGCCATCTGGAAAAAATTCCTTCTTAATCCTATGGTAAGTTTTTAAAAATCTTGAGTGCCGTCCTAAGGGAGAAGTGTGCAATTCCATAAGAATATTTTTTTTTTTTAAGTTGGGAATTCTTACAGAGGTATAAGTGATATTTGTACCATAACGAATCATTTTGCCAGCTAAATGTATCAGATGTACTGGAATCTTGTTGTAACTTTCGAATAAGTGCCCACACTTCTTCGTCATTCTTCCATTCCTCCTTGCTTCGTTTATCCAATCTGGTTGGATAATAGAAATGGCGCACAACAATGCTTCCACATCCTCATCCTTTCTTGAGAGTGCATCTGCCACCACATTTTGCTTCCCTTTTTTTTAGATATTTCAAAGTCATAACCCAACATCTTTGTGACCCACTTTTGTTGCTCTTCAGAGGATAATCTTTGTTCTAAAAAGTATTTAAGCTATCATGATCCGTTTTTACCTTGAAGTGTCTTCCCATTAGGTAGGGTCGCCATTTCTTAAGTGCATGGAGTATTGCCAACATTTCCTTCTCATAAATAGCTTTGTGGAAAAACTTTCCCTTGATTGGACGACTTTCAAAAGCAATGGGTGTTTCATCTTGCATTAAAATAGCACCAATTCCATTTCCTGAAGCATCACATTCCATAATAAAGGTTTTTGTGAAGTCCGGCGTAGCTAAGATCGGTGCTTGGCACATTGCCTCTTTAAGATGTTCAAAGGCCTTTGTTGCTTCTGGAGTCCATGGAAATGCATCTTTCTTCAATAATGTTGTTAGAGGTGCTGATATTCTCCCATAATTCTTAACAAACTTGTGATAATACCCTATCATCGAGAAATCCTCGCAGATGCTTTATGGATGTGGGGATTTTCCATTCCTTAATGGCTTTAATTTTGCTAGGGTCTACCTTAACTCCTTCATGAGATACAATATGACCTAGATATTCCACCTCTTGTACTCCAAGAAGCATTTGGATCTTTTTGAATATAATTGTTTCTCCTCCCCTGTCAACATGTTCAACATGATCCTTCCAAGACTTGTATATTAGTATATCATCAAAAATTACTAACACAAATTTTCTAAGGAAGGGTTTAAAAATGGAATTCACCAAACCTTGAAATGTAGAAGGTGCAATGGTAAGGCCAAAAGACATGACCAAAAATTCATAATGACCCTCATGAGCTCTAAATGCTATTTTCAGAATGTCTTCAGTCTTCATTCTGATTTGATGATATCCTGAATGAAGATCCAACTTGGTGAAGTAAATTGATCCAGGCAATTCATCTAGTAATTCATCAATGATAGGAATGGGAAACTTAGATTCAATAGTGAGCTTTTTGAGCTCCCTATAATCCGGACACATGCGCCATGATCCATCCTTCTTGTGCACCAATACTATTGGAGCAGAGAAAGAACTTTGACTAGTTTGAATTATACCAGCCTCTAGCATTTCTGCAACCATATGTTCAATTTCACTCTTTTGGACATAAGGATATCTGTACGGCCTGATGTTTGGAGGAACACTTCTTGGAATTAGATGAATAGCATGATCATGATCACGAATAGGTGGGAGACCTTTGGGAGTCTCAAATACCTTGAATGATTGTCCAAGACTTTTTGGAGATCTGGAGAAATAGATGATTCCAATGTGGAAACATCTAGCGAACATAATTGTGCAATTACACCTTTTCGTTCCTTTTTTAGAAGATTTGTCATACCGTTAGAGCTTATTATCTTTCCTAGTTTCCTTGCAATACCCCTTAATTCAACTTCCTTTCTTTCCACAGAAAAATTCATGAAAAGTTCTTGAAAATTAAAAGTTATTGTACCCAAGGATTGTAGCCATTGGACTCCTAGTACAACATCATCACCTCCCATTG
>APFE030578644.1:343953-359779 GCA_000404065.3 Pinus taeda
CTATCTTAGATTCCATGCCATTTATCATAGCTTCTGTTAGCTTTTGTGAGAGTGGCATTTGTTGCACTTGGTCTTGTAATTTTGATATATCATGTAGCATTTCTTCCTCTTCTTCATGAGTCATGCTAGCGCTTTCAGGTTGCTTACTAGGTGTTTGCATTTTCTTTCCTCGGGGCATCAGTTACTGATAATAATGCTCTACTATGCCCTTTGAATTCTTCAAAATAAATTTTCAAACCAAGCTTAAGAAAAAAATTTAAAAAAATCTACACACCTTTTTTCACTTTGTAGGAGCTCAATATTGCCTCTGATGTATCTCTTTAATTTCGGATCATCCAATTCTAAAATTGCGACCTGCAGTAGCTCTATGTGTCCTATTTCTAATGCCACCAGTCTGATCCAAATTGGATTCTCCAAGGAAGAGTTATGCCAAATCTCCCATAGTGACCTGATTATAGACTAGTTCAGTAGAGCGAACTTGTACGACATGCCACAAGTCACTGTTTCGACCTTTTTCTCTGAAAAATATACACAAGAAACTACAGTCTGTCCTCTTTCTATACCTTCTTATAAATTTCAATCTGATGCTCAGAGAGAAAGTTATGATGATTTTCCCAGGTCACCTGTTTGAAATGTAATTCAGGAGTTTGCAAAAAGACCAACTTCCTCAGATCATATCTCCGAAAATATAGCACGAAAAGCTATGAAATTTGGACCTGAGGTTCAGTGCGATTTCTTCTCAAATGTTTTTTTTTTAAGCTTCTGAAACATCGCAGAAAAAAAGTTATAGTGAGATTCCACAATCACCTATTTGGAGTAGCCAAACCCTAGAATCCAAAGCTCTGATACCAAATGTTATGAAACCAGCGCAAAAAAAGATAGAATGGATAGATCAACGTCTTAGAATTTAGCCTCTTCGAGGGGGTAAACTCCTTTACATTACATAAATGAACAATTCTTGGATGATTCAAATGAAAAAACCTCCTTTCTATATATAGGAGTCTAAGGAGTCACAATATAACGCAACCAACCTAACAATAATAATATAAAGCCACAAAAATAACAATAGAGGGATTCTGTGGGGCACAGTAATAACAATATGGGGACAATAGGGGCACAACAATATTAATAAGGGATACAACTATGATAGTAATGAGGTAATCACTAGTATTATAGGGACCTAACAACTTCTTTTGTGGTGCCACATTTTCTTTCTCTTATGCATTCTGAGGCCTTTCTCTTTTTGGTTGCCATTTACTCTTACCTCTATCCTTATCCTTCCCTTTCCATCCTTGTTGAGATTCATTCTTACGCTTTGACTGTTCATAACAATGTTTCAATTTTCCAATAACTTCCTCAAGTGACTGGGGCTCATCATACTCAACCCAATCTCTAAATGCTAATGGAAAACCACTGATAAATCACTAAACTTTAGCCTTATCATGTTTAATATATGGTACATACCTCAATAGCTCCAGGAACTTGGTCGTATACTCATCATTTTTCATCGATCCCATCTTTAGCTCATAGAATTCTTTGGCCTTATTGTCATAGTACCTTTCTGACAATTACTTCTTCCTAAAAATCCTCTTGAACTCATGCCAACTCAAGTCCTCTGTCCTGATGTCTCTGACTTGCTTCACATCTTCCCACCAGATATTTGATTTACCTCTCAGGCTGAAGATAAGTACTCTAGCCCTCATATTATCTGTGTAATTATGCAACTCAAAGAACTTCTTCATCCCAAGTATCCAAGCCTATGCATCTTCCAGCTTGTTCAAATCTCCATCAAAAGTAGGTGGCTTTGCTTTCTTAAATTCATCTGGCAAGTATCCCTATCGCTCCTCCTGTAAGGATGATAATGATGACAATAATAATGCCTATCATAACCAAAACTAGAGTAGTACTTGTGTCCATCACCTCTCCTATCCGAAATATCCAACAACTTGCCATCTCTAACCATGTTATCTCTATCCAACATGTGACCACCATGAGACCTACTTCCATACGCCGCATTAGTTTTGTCCTCTTGCCTATGGCTAATCTGAAGTGGACCTTGTCACTGCAATTATGAGAAACTCTGAAGGAGTATTGCATTAACCTCTGCTTGTCTCTCTTCTGCCTGCATGATTTTGTCATTGTCTGCCTTAAAATTCCTTATTTTTTCCTTCAATCTTCTCAATGTGTCGCTAATTCAGAAGAGTGCCCAACACCATGTTGCTCATCTGATTCATAGGGAGAATCTTTGTAATCTACCATCTTGCTAGTCATTCATCTCTTTCCTGCAAGGCATACTATGTCAGCTAAACCAAATCAAAATAAACCAACGTACCTTAGGAAAATTCAGGGAGGATATCTCATTTGCAATATTAAACAAATCAGCATAATACATGTATAACATAATAATGACAACATATATACATTTAATGCATAAGCATATAGCCATATAACCATCATTCTAGCTAGAGTTTAGTCATCAATACATGACCATATCAACTACACATACCATGACCTCATGCATGATGACAACAACCATACCAATGTACACTGACAATACACAAGCATAAGCAGCATGTAACTGATCATACACTCATGAAGACACACTTCACAACAACAACATCCTCTTTCACATGGCAACATCACTACAACCATAACCGACACCATGCATATGCAACAAGCATATAAAGCACATGATGATGAACACACATGCAAATGACATGAATGCTGACCAACACACACCGCCCATCCAGTCCAAGGGGTGAACCACTCTCTGATACCACTCGGTGGTGTCAGATATTATCGAAAGAGAGTGCAACCTGCTCTGATACCACTATGTAGTATCAAATATGACCCAAAGAGAGCGCAACTCGCTCTGATGCCACTCTGTGGCATCAGATATGACTCAAAGAGAGTGCAACCTACTCTAATACCACTCTGTAACAGCCTCCTCCCACATCTACCCAAGTAACCGACCAATCAAGGTAAATATACGACAAGAGGCTACTATAAAGGGATTCAACCTCCTAGGTGACCTTAACGAAGTGGAGTCAATAGAAACACATCACATAGACCTTCCACATGAGCAACATAACTCCCAGGAGTCAACCCAACCACTCAGGTAACCAACCTCTGAGACCAACTAAAGTTTTAGACCATTAAACCCCCAAACACTCCCTTGATATGGACATGCATGTGTCGAGGAGGCTCTAGATGCTCCCACAACATGGGCATGCATGTGTCTAGGGACTTTTCTGCCCAATGTCCGCGTCTTCGAGATTTGAGCCACTTTTTGAGGCCCAAATCCCATGTCATTGCCCATAACTCGATTTCACATTCAAAACTGAAAGATAACAACATAATACAAATGTAAATGCAATTGCTTGAACAAGAATTTGAATGGACCCCGACGAGCCATCGCAGGCATTCCGTCAAACATGTCACAAATATCTAATCTACAGGTTTAAACAACAAAGTTGAGCATAGGGGTCTCATACTTGTTTGAGAATCACTAAGGAGCATTGTTCCCTTGGATCATTAGCTGCATTATCATCTATTACGTCCTAGATACATTGTTCATTCATTTGCAAATCAAAACATGAGGAGAGCCATACATCATCACTGTCATAATACATGCTTATAACCAACATAATAACAACATAAATACCAAGGATACATCGGCCATAGAATACACATAATAACCATCACATTTACACATAGGATGTCAAGGGAAGAACCTCTTATTAATAAATGGAAAATCCAACTTGGGATGGGACTACAACGTTCCACTTGACCATATTCCAAGCATGAATGGTTGAGCTAATTCTCTCTTCATCCATTCACCCCTATGCCATATTCCAAGCATGAATGTGGGACTCAAAGCAAAAGAACCAACCAGGGCATCTCGAGGCTAAACCACCTCACCCTCATCAATAGAAATTAGGCTTTATCATAATCCATCCCAGATCACTAGGCCAAACAATAAACATATAATAACAAGCTTTACCATGATCTCCTCCAGATCACTAGGCCAAAACAAGAATGGATTCCACCTAATTTCTCCACCTACACCATGAGGAATTTTCCTGTCTCTTAGCCGCTCAGGATTTACCGCAATCCACACTGGATCACTAGGCCCTAAACTGAGACCCACTCTCTAGGCTTTACCGCATATCCCATCCCGGGATTACTAGGCCTGATGGAGAGCACCTACATCTAGGATTTATTGTATATCTTGCCATTCATTGGTCGAGTATTCCTAGGCCCACTGAGGGAACACAAAATCTAGGTTTACCGCAACCCACCGTCCGGCTCAGGGGTTACTAGGCCATGTGTTCTATTATTTAGAGATCCATCTCACTCAGCTTCAAATCCATCCGTTAATCCAACTCAACTGAAACATGAGAACCCCATCACACCATGGCTATCCAGAAATGGCAAGGCTAGGCTAAAAAGCACTGTCACACATGGAAAAACCCATGCCATAACAACAAAGAACCACATGCAACACCATGCATGCCAAATTTATCAAGGAAAACACACATGCAAATTAATACCTGCAAAGAATCCTGCTGTAGCTGCTTGACCCTGCTCTTCCTTGCTTGCTCCTTCCTTCCTCTTGCCTTCTTGCCTTTCTTGATCCAATGCTAAAGTGCTCCAAGAAAAATCTAAGTGTCCAAGAGTGAGTGAGAGAGAGAGATAGAACAATGAGAGAGCTCCAAAACTGAATTGACAAAATGTTACAAATTGATCCTCATAATCCTTTTTATCAAGTAGGCCTCCATTTTCTTCATTTTCCATTATTTTACCTCATTTCCCTCCTCATATGTAACATGTGATATTTCACCTTCCATTTCTCCTAATTTCCATCATTTTTCATAAATAAATGTGCTAAAAATGCTATTTTTTCCCTTTCCAAAGCCTTAGTTATTGCCTTTTCCAAATTCCTTAGCCATAATAAACCAATGAACACCCACACTAGGATGTTTTTCCCAACATTCAACTTGGAATAAGTGTCCCATCAACTGTGGTTATTATTTTTCCTTTATTAACTTTTATTACATGGAATTTTCACGAGGGTTGTTACATTTTCTAGTTTCGAAGGGTTAGAAAGAGGAGACCAAGATTTTCTCTAGTAAGCAACGCAGGGAATGCACAGTTGCTTTAGAAGAGCAGTTCAATTTGGTTGAAGGGGAGGAAATTTTAATTTCTAGAGGTTAGGAAGATTTTTCTAGAGGGCTAGAGAAGCATTTTCCCAATCAGTGACAGTTAGGATGGTTAGATTGGCAGTTGTTTCAGGCATTGTGTTAGGCAGGCAACGACGGGGTGACGTAGAACCTACACAAACCACTTGGACGAAAAGCTTTTCAAAGGTTAGATAGTGTCGGGATCACTTGGAGAGAGGGTAAAATCCCTCAGTAAGTTTTTTCCAGTATTTCTCTTTGGTAGATTCACCAGTTTGGCGACATTTATTGTACTTAAAATTTTCTCATTGCTACTTAATAATAAAAAGCCTCAGCTACTGTACTGATTTTCCCATATTGGGTTTTTCCAGGGAATTTGTCAAAAAAATAACGGTGCTATGTATTTGTGTGTGTGCCAATATTTTCTCAGTTTCCAATTTATCTTCCACAATGTTTTTATTTGTGAATATTGCAGTGTGATTAAATTGTTGTTTTCATAGCAATAAACTGCAAAATTTATTTACAATTGGAAGAATTAATTCCAATTGTTGCAATAGAATTTCAACTATTGAAATTTTCGCAAATACATTGTATTTATCTCATGATCTGAATTTATAATACACAAATTTGACCATTCTATATCTAGATCTCATTCACAACTCATCAATGGATGATGACAACACCTCATCAAAGATAAGGATTCCAACTCATATCAATGTGATCTCGAATTTTGTGACTATATAGGGACTTAGTCTAACATTCCCCCCAACAATCAAAAGTATGAATAGTAGCATCGATAAGACAACGATATTTGATATCATCTTCAATCTAAAGTTGTTGAACTAAGCTTCTATGAAGATACGCCTAAAAAACTACCAATATTTAGAAGTTAACAACTACCATCCCTTAACATTCCCAATGAATAACTCATATAATTATTGATTTTCTATTTAGGAGGCCAATTGTTATGATGGAATTCCCAAATGTTGATTGAAGTTTAATTGACTAGCATGACTTTGAATATTAAAGCCTGGCTATCATCATTGATATATGAGATTCCTCCTTGTCAGGTGCAAGGCAAGAATTTTGTTAAAGGGATCCAAGATTGAGCTTTGGATTCTTCTGTTCTTCAATAATTGATAGTTTAAAGGATCAAAGCTATAACTTTGGATTTTTATGTGGTGGTTTCACTGATTGACCATATTCATTTGATTTGGTGGTTTTTGGTTAAAAACTTACAATATTCCATTAATAACATTGGTTTATGGTTCACCACTAACCATTTTCAATTGAACAATGTGGTGGTTTTGGATGGCCACTAACAAATTTTATTTGAACCATATAGTGATTTTGGTTTACCATTAGCCATTTTTATTTCTCCCCTCAGAAGAGTTTACTTTTATAAATGTGCTCCCCACCTTGAGGTGTGGACAATACCATCTTTGATTTTAGATAACATATAAAATTGTATCTGGGTCATGCCTAATATCATATGGAATAATTAGTTAAAAGATTTTAGCTTTGGCTATTATTCATACATATGTGTCTTTACCACTGACTTGACTAGATGGTAAGACTTATGTAGCTTATTTACTTGTTGATTCCATCTCCAAGAATTTATCCACCCATAATGATTTGTATTCTTAACTCACCTTTTCTTTCAACATTTTTCGAATAGGTGATTTGCCTTCCCACAACAAAGACAAGGATGGAGATCAAAACATTATTTGTCCTCATGACCAACTCTTTGACAATGTTAGCACCTGGTACCTAGATTTTGAACATTTTCAAGAAATCATGTGTTCACAAATTACACTGATTTGGAGTAATCTAGGATATGATAGTTGTTTCCTTTGTCACATCCTAAGCCTTGTCGATTTCTGTTCAGTGGAAATTCTTCCAAAGGTCTAACAAACACCATGGAAATATCATTTTTTTGTTGTTTGCTTCTTGAATTTTGTTTTTACTATTGTTGCTACTAATATTTTGTTGTAGCTTGTACAACAATACCTACTTATGATATAATTTCTTCATAAAAGAATGGGGACCCTTCCAATTTTATTTTATTTTTAGCTTTTATTTTGTGATTTTTCATATTTTTTTCTAATTTGTTCTATTTTGTTTAACATTTATCCTTAAATGTAATCATTCATGTGATCTTTGTTTCATTGTGCCAAATAAATAAAAAATTATGGGGGAATTGTTTCTTTTCAAAATTGAACTTAATTTATGATTTATTGCATTGATATTGTTGACTATCCAAATGTTGGTAATTTGGGTTTGAATCAAACCAGGTAACTCCCTATCTAAATAGGATGAATGTTGAATATTATAATTTATATTTAGAACTGGATACATTTTAAATAGAATTTGATTGAGTTAGGTCAGATATCAGATGATGATTTATTTATTTTTTGCAGAAAAAAGAAAAGAAAAGAAAAAACATTTATTTATTCAACTTGGAACAAGGAATAAAATTAATTTTTGTAAGAATTAAAAGAAATCAGTTATATAAGCCTTTCGTCTTATGAGAAATAAAAAATAAAGTTGTGAAAATTACATAAAATATGTCAAAGTAAGATATGCTAAAATTCCCCCAACTTCTCCTTTTTCCTTTTGTTTTTTTGTACTTCCATCAACCCCCAGGGTTGGGATCAACTCGTACCACTACCAATTAATTTCTAGATATTTGTGAGGGGACTTCTTTGTCTCAATCAAAACCTCCAAGCCTATGGGTTCTCTTGACAACCCCATCCCCTTGTCATTATGCATTTCCTTTTCCTATTACTTTGATGCTTGGGTCAATTCTAATTTGATACCATTTTGAATGTGTGTTGTGGTACGAGACTGAGTCACAACACCCCCTTCTGCTTGATTCCCTTGTTGGGCCCGAGCATATTTATTTTTATGGTTATCCATGTTCTCCTCCTCCTCTTCTTATAAAAGACAAGGGTTGGATACCTACCATCCCTTTGGCTTTTGGTCTGACCTCCTTTTCTTTTTTAAATTCATTTTACCTACAAGCATGAGTTATGTAAGTGTCTTATTTGAAAGAAAATCTGACACATGAATGTTGTGTTCTTATAATCTAATACTTGAGTCCACTGAAAGTTTTTATGCTTCAATATTATACAATTAGGTAAGCCTTTGTTAAGGTCTATCTCTACACAAATTGTGGCAAAAGTAAAGATGCATTTTTTTGTTCTTTCACTGTCTATCTTTTTGAATTTTCCCAGGATATTTCCAATTGTTGAAATTCTGTGGCGTTGGGTCTAGGTTAGAGTCTTAAATCAATGATGCTACCAAACCAAGAGTCTCAACCATAAACTACTTTGCACAATGGAAAATTCTAAAACAGTAAATCATACATGCACAATATACATAGTTTTTAAAGAAAATTGTAGAAATATTGTACAATCACCCTATGAATCCATAATGATAAATACAACAGTGTATGGTTACAAGATACAATGACAAACTTTCTTCCCTGCTTCTACGTCGTATCTTATCTTGTCGGTTCTTCGCACCCATTCTGCTCAACTTTAGGAGGGCTGCCCTTTAACACTGCTGCACGTCCTTCTACACGGTGTACTTTGGCTGATCCAATCTGCTCCTCTAGGTTGGCCAATACTTAAGCTTCAATATGCCAGTCTAGAAACAAATTTTGTGCATCGAAGTGTTGCACTTTGGCACCATCCTTCATGATGACCCTGAAACGCTGGGCGCGCTTCCCTCTATTGAAGAAACTAAAACTGATGATTATCCTTAAAAAAAAACGCTGGCGCCCTTCTTTCTACTCCAATTCACAATCCAAATAAGAACGCAGGACAAAACAAAAAAAAATATTATCTTTAGATCGATTCCAACACATAAGGCAAAGAGCCCAAAGATACATAAACCCGGAATCAAAATTCCTAAGGCAATGACAGACTGAATCTCCAGGAAGAAATTGCGGGCACAGTAGTGGCACACGAGCAGAAATAAACTATCGCACACAAAATAAAGTGTTCAATGCATGCACAGAAATCCCATAACAAACCAACCAATGCAGCAATTTTAGCATAAATATTTCCTGCCTAGGCCGATGGCCAGAGATTTAATGGCTCTCTGAAGCAGCATACACAGTAGTATAAATAGCAAAGCAGAGGACAGTGGCCAACTATATCTTGAAACTGCAAATTGAAGCCGTATTATGCCGACATATTCTTGCAGCATTTTATGTTTTGACAAACGAACCAGCCATTGTTTCTGGCAGACATCATCAGTTATATCTGCAATTTTGTTTCATGGCAGCATAAATATTTCTTCAGCACAAAGAAGCATGACAGCATAGCAAACATTTTCTTGACCGCCATGGAATAGTTCGATTCATATCAGTTGAAGAAATCAGGGCACACTTAACAGTCCTTGACCTCAGTCTAACTAGAGAGAGGCATAAATGTTACAGTATCCTTTGGGGCTGGGAGGCTGGATCCGCAGATCCCCGGATCTGGTAAATATTCGGATCCAAATCCGCTCCGATGTAATGGATCGGCGGTCACAGTTTGTCCAACAATTGATTGTCCAACTAGCAGATCACAAATCCGCTCCGATGCGGTGGATCACCATCACCAGGATTGATTGTCCACTATTTATTGCTGATTCCATAACGCCAACGCGGATTCCTCTACGTTCTCTGTGTCATGGGCTTCCCAACTCACAAAGGCGACAGCGCTGAGTTTTGCGGGAGTATATATGAATGGTTTTCTTTGAGTGGCTGCAAAGACTTGGGGATGATGAATAGTAGAATGGGGCTGATGCGTGATAGAACTATTTTGGGAATGGGGACCTATGGTCGACGAAGATGTGTAGTTGCTAAGAACTGCCCGGAGGAAAGTCGAACAGTCCCGCCATGACCATATAAAAAAACAATCTGAAAACCTTCACATCAATTTATCAAATGTCATACCAAATCGGATTTCAAATTCCACGGCACGTCATATAAAAAGATACACGATATTTATGTTATGCACAATACCCAGAAGAACGGAGTTTTGCAATCACCTCTATTACATAAGAATGAATTCTGTATATAATTTATCTTACACAGTCGCATCTAAAATGAGCTCTCGCTCCACACTAAAACTCACACTCCCTATCAGAAAAAAACTCTTTCCCCACGAAACACCATCTCTATGTTTATTACAACTTTCTCTCCTTAACTTTCTAATCAAATCGGTACATAATCTTCTAATTTTAAAGATTCTAACAAATAAACTCTCCTATTTAATTGGGCTCGCATACATCTGTTATAACAACTTTAACAATAAAATAGACACCCCTATTATAGTAATAGCTAATTATTTGTAAAATCGCCTTCTTTAACAAACTAAACAGAAATGAATTCCACTTTGTCAAGCCACAACATGTGGGCAATTTCCCACATTGCTGGCCCGTTCCGATGCTCCTGCATCAGACTCCCGGAGAAGAAAACTGATCTTGTAGTTGTTTGGAGTTGATCCTCATTCTCTGTAGCTCCGCTGACGTCCTCTACTGTTTCCTCTTTCCACTTGGTCAAACACTGATAATGAGTCTGACTCCTGGTTCGCTTTAGCGCTTTCTTTTTCCTTTTTCCTGCTTTGGGCTTTCGTCTGTTATGGCGTCTCTTTGTAGTTCTTCTGCTGGCTTTTAGTATAGGTACCTTTCGGCAATACATAACTAAATCACCTGTTTGGAATTTCTTTTTCTGCCTCCGCATATCTGCTCGCTGCTTGTCTTTGCTACTGCATTCCCGCCCTCTGCTTTTGACATCTCCCTCAAATATGCTTCTAGGAGTTAGCCAATTCACATCTACTTGGATTTTCTTCGGATCCAATTTCAGCTCTTCTTTAGAGACTGCATATTCCTTCAAATCTTCATTCTTTGGACTGAGTGCTATTGGCACAACACATGGATTAAGGCTTTCACTGATTAGCCATTTATCCATCGACTCTTTCACTTGTGTTCCAGCTTCAACATTTTCCTGCATTACCCTGTAGGCTACTTTATTTGACAAGCTGACTCCCGATATTAGATCATTATGGTCACTAATACTCCTGATGGGTAACAACTCATCCACAACAATATCAGTATAATCATTCAAGAAATTCTGAATTTCTTCAGGTAAATCTTCTAAATTTGTAGAAGTTAAAATTACCTTGGGTTTGCCAACACCAGCAAAATGCATCTCCTTACCCTTTTCATCTTCATGCAACAGGGTCTTCTCATTCATCAACGTAACGCTGTTTCCAAGTGCTTCTTTATTATCTTCAGCTTTCAACGGCAGTAGTGTATGCTTGTTCCCCTCTTTCTCCAAAGTATAAGTATTTCTTCTGCCATCATGTATGGCATTTCGGTCAAACTGCCAGGGCCTCCCTAGCAATATGTGGCAGACATCCATCGGCATTATATCACATAAAATAACATCCTGATAAGTGCCAATCTGAAAGTCAACTTTACATTGTTCAGTCACAAAAATTTGATGGCCTTTCTGGAGCCACGACACTTTATAAGGAGTGGGGTGTACTGTCCTTTCCAACTTCAGCTTATCCACCATCTCTGTAGAAACAAGGTTGTCAGTACTACCGCTATCAATTATCAGCTTGCAACACTTACCCTTGGACTTACATACAGTTCTGAATAAAGTCCTTCTTTGAACTGGTTCTTTGGCTTCCTTAGCTCCTTTCAGTAATACCCGCTTCATTAATAGGGACTCTCCGTCTTTTGGTGGTTCCTCTTTAGCTTCAGGTTGAGGAATCTCCTCCTTGGCTTCTGCAACATTCACGTTGCGCTGGTTTGTTGATCTCTGATGAGGACAATCCCATTGTACATGTCCCCATTCACCACATGCAAAGCACCGTACATCTCTTCCTCGGCCTCTGCCTCTGGGCACAAACCTTCCACGGCCAAAATCTCCTCTTTGTGGTGCTCTATTGCTCGCACTCCCTGCCTCATTCTGAGAGTGTTGAACTTTGGATTCAAGTATCCTTCCTTCGTTTGCGGGATTCTTACCTCTGTTCCTCTGGTTTTGTTTGCGCAAGAGTTTTTCCTCTGCCTTCAAGGCTGCTTGATAGGCATCCTCAACAGTGTTCAAACTTAACAGGCTAATCTCATCTTGGATCTCATACCTTAGCCCATTAATATACCTGGCTACTTTCTCCAAATCATCTTCTACATGCCCTGTTATGATATTTAGCCTGTAAAATTCTTCAGTATATTCTTTAACAGACATTCCCTTCTGCTTCAAATTTTGCATCTGCTTAAAAAGATTCAAATGATAGTCCTTAGGCAAAAACTTGGCTTTGAGATTGCTTACCATTTTATCCCACTGCTTGATCCTAGATTTCCCCTTTCGCGTTCTTGATGTCTATAACTCGTCCCACCAGATAGCTGCATGGCCCTTCAATCTAGTGACTGCAAACTTCACCCTCTTATTCTCCTCAACCTCTTCATAATCGAAATACTGATCTATGGATCTGATCCAATCCATGAGCTCCTCGGCATTTAAACTCCCATCATACATAGGAATTTCTATCTTGGGCTTGCTGCCAACTTTTGCCAGCATCTTGAGAACTTTGGCAGTTTCATTTTCTTCTCCTGCTTTGTCCTCTTCATCAGACTCTTCTAAAGAACTCTCAGTTTTCACGTCTGGTGCTCTTCTCTAGGCTGTTTCCATTGTCTCCATTCGTTCACGCAGTCTTCGCACTTCGTCTATCAGGACTGCATTTGGTTCTGGTCTTCCTCGACCAATTCCTCGCCTTGGCGGCATCTTAGCTGCAACCACCTGGATCTTTTGGCTCTGATACCAAAAATAATGCACCAGTGTTGAGATCAATAAATTATTTTGCAAACACCAGAATCCTGTCTGATTCAAAACGCTCTTCTTTAACCTAAAAACCGCAGGCTGTCAAGACAGGGCCTTCTTGATCAACGCATACACAAAAATGGTACCCATTGTTTCAAACAAAAAACGGAAATCGTTTTATTGCCACTGTGTTAATATTAATATCATTACAAAGAAACACAACTCATTTGCATCCACGGATACACAGCACCTCAGGCTTTAAAATCCATTTTTCAAAGGTCACACCCAAAACAAAGAAAAAAAACAATCCATTAAACATCTGTTGCTCTATTATGGACAGCGCAGGTCCTTAATATATCTCTATCTGAACAGTAAACAAATACCAAAATAAAAACGTTGGTTCAACACCATAAAACAATTCAACCATCTTTTCCTGGAGGTTCGATCTTGAAATGACTCAAAGCACCCTTATCAATCTGCGGTGTCCCATTCAAAAATACGTTGAAGAACTCTTTATACTTGTGTCCCCTGCACAGAACCGTATGTTGGTCATCAAATCAGGGACGCTGCTAGAGCAAATGAAGCAATCCTCTCCAGGGAAATAGAAGGCCGGAATTGACATACGCACAGTGGGAGAATTTTTCTTGTTGTTACTGCTCGATGTAAATCACTCCTGGATCTCTCATTGCTTACCACTGCTGAGTTAATTCCCCCCCTGTCATCGTTGTTAGTGATTGGATCCTGCGCCTTTTGAAAAAACGTCCACGTATTCCTTTTTTTTCCGCAATTTCCTCCGGTGAATACGCCCCTCTGCCATATCTCCGTTGGGCGTTTAGTACATGTTCAATGTTTGCCCGAGAATCTGATCCAGCACAACTGTATTTGTCACAATCTGCGGTTAGCACAGGTACATAACACAAAAATTTACCAGATTGCAGGCCCATGAGGACTCGACGTTGATACGCTCCAAAGATCTTCAGTTTACAATTAATTAACACCAGAATCGCCCCTTCATTAAATTATGTTATACCACTAATTACGCTAACAGATAGATAAGGTGAACGTCCAAAAATTTATTCCAACAGAACTATTTTAATGCGCCTAACAATCAAATACTAAATGGAGATATATCACTCTTTACAATAATAACTAATTATTCACGAAGTCGACCTCCTGGATTTTAACACACAGTAACAAATTTCACCCTGTCAGGCCACAACATGTGGACAGTCTTCCACATTGCTGGCCAGGTCCGATGCTCCTGCATCATATTTCTATCTATTTCAGATCTTGTTATTCTTGGGTTTATTTATATTCTCATATCAGAGCTACAACAAGTGGTATCAGAGGACTTTCTTGGGCAAAAAAATGGAGATTTTTTTTATTATTTTTGCAGGATTTCGGGGGCGGCGAGTTTGCAGATCAGATCTGTATGTTTTGGTGCAAGATCTGAAAAATATAATTGCAGATCTGGATTTTATGTGAAAAAATACCCGATTTCAAAAAACAAAATTGGTTGAATCGGAGTCCAGATGAAGGAGATATCGCTGATCTAAAAATCAGTGGGGTTGCAGACAATTTTTCAGGGAAGCGAGTTTGCGGCGCAGATCTGGATGTCCTGGTGCAAGATCTGCAAAATATAATTGTAGATCTGGATTCTATGTGAAAAAATAGCCAATTTCAAAAAAACAATTGATCGAATTGGAGTCCGGATGAGGGAGATATAGTTTATTTAAAATCAGCTCTTTTTGCAGAAATTTTGGTGACGGCAGGAGAGTTGCAGCACAGATCTGAAATTCCAGTGCCTGGATCAAGATTTCTATCACATGGGTAGATGCAGAATGATTGTTCCATTTCTGAAAACATGTCATAATAGAGATTCTGAGCAATATTGACTAAACTGTGACAATTTCAAATTTTCGCCAAGTAAGTGAATTTTTTCCAAACCTTCATGGTTTCTAGCAAGGAATTTTTTACAGGGAATGATAATGGTCCTACTATTGAAGAATACATAAAAGAATAGAAATCATTATGGAAAAAAAATTGGAAATGGTGGGTAGTGGAGCTATTTAGAGAGGAGGCAGCCACATGGTGGGGATTACTTAACAAAACGAAGTGTTACAACTTGCCCGATGAAGAATTTGAAAAATTACTTTTAGACAGATGGTCTCATGCCAGAAAACAAGATAAGGAGAAACAAGTGGGGCTATTTCATACTGGTATATCCTTATTGTAGGTTCATGTATTGATTCAGAAGGAGAAGATCATTGTTTCTATAAATCCTAGTTGCAAGCATAATTTCATCAATGTTAATTTGGCAAAAAAATTGCAAATTCCAGCAAAACACATTGAAAACACACAAGTGGATAATGAGGATGTTCTAGTGTATAAGGATTTGAAGATTTCTATGGATAAGTATGTGTTGCACGGTGATTTTTATTCTTCAGAGATGGATAATATGGATGTTGTCTTGGGATATCCTTGGATGGAATCTCCGAGTACTATCAATATTAATATGCAGAAGAAATTCCTAAAGCGCTAGTATAAAAAGAAGAAAATTACATTACAGGATATTTCCATCAATAAACAGGTAGAGTACATGGAGGCTGAAGCAGAAGATGTTCCAGGGACTGACATACCAGATGATGAGCCTTTGATGATCGACAATCAAACAGAAACAGAGGTTGAATCAGAAAAGGTTACAGGTACATCAGATGAGGGCTCAGTGGTTGAAGGCATATTGGAAAAGAAGACACCACAACAGGCACCACAGCAGGGTGAATTAAAGAAAAAGACACCATGGGTTAAAACTTCAACATATCAT
>APFE030578651.1:11392-54490 GCA_000404065.3 Pinus taeda
GAAGTATTATTTCCGCTGCATATTTGTGTATATGGTTATCTCTGTATTTTATTGCGTTCCTGTTTAAATCCAGATCATATGGTTGTAGCCGTAGAAATACCCAATCACCTACATCAGAACTTCTTTTGCTGCGATGTTGATTTGCCTATTGTTTCATTCTATTATGTTCCAAAGTGAGGTTATCCTTTAAGAGTTGGAAAACTTGTTGTTGATGCTCAATGTGATCTTCCACTGCTTGAACCTTAGAATTTTCTCTTAAATATGATGTTATGGACGGTGAATGATATCCATAAAGTGTCATAAATGGGGGAAGTTTTGTTGCAGTATGGAAGGAAGTGGTATACCAACATTTAGCCAGAGGCAAACATTTGATCCATTGTGTTTGTTTATCAGATACAAAGCAATGAGGATATCATTCCAAACATTTGTTCACTATCTCAGTTTTCCCATTAGATTGAGGATGATAAGATGAGCTATGAGCTCATTGAGTACCCAGACAAGAAAATATTCTATCCAAAAATTTCCAGTAAAAATTGGATCTCTATCGCTTACAATAATCTTTGGGCTTCCATGTAGCTTTTGAATTGTTTCCATAAATGCAGTAACAACTGTACTAGATTTAAAGGGATGAGATAATGCATAAAAGTGCGCATACTTGGTAAGTCTATCAACTACCACCATGATGACACTATTTCCTTCGGACTTGGGTAAACCTGTGATAAAATCCATTGAAAGCTCCTCCCAATGTTGACTTGGAATGGATAAAGGTTGTAATAGACCCGGGGTCTTAATTGCTTTAACTTTATTTTGTTGGCAAACCAAACATTCTGCCACAAACTTTTGAATATCACATTTAAGGCCATCTCACAAAATTCCTTCTTAGCCCTGTGGTAAGTTTTTAAAAAGCCCGAGTGCCCTCCTAAGGGAGAGAAGTGCAATTCCATAAGAATATTTTGTTTGAGTTGCAAAATTCTTACAGAGGTATAAGCGATCTTTGTACCATATTGATTCATTTTTCTAGCTAAATGTATTAGGCATATTGGGGTCTTGTTGTAAATTTTGAATGAGTTCCCACACTTCTTCTTCATTCTTCCATTCATCCCTTGCTTCATTTATCCAATCTGGTTGGATAATAGAAATGGTGCTAAGCAATGCTTCCACATCCTCATCCTTTCTTAAGAGTACATCTGCAACAACATTTTGCTTCCCTTTTTTGTAGATGATTTCAAAGTCATGACCCAACATTTTTATGACCCATTTTTTCTGCTCTTCTGAAGATAATCTTTGTTTTAAAAAGTATTTAAGACTATCATGATCTGTTTTTACGTTGAAGTGTCTTCCCATTAGGTAAGGTCGAAATTTCTTAAGTGCATGTAGTATTTCCAACATTTCCTTCTCATAATTAGTTGTGCAAATACTTTTCTTTGATTGGACGACTTTCGAAAGCAATGGGTCTTTCTTCTTGCATTAAAACAACACCAAATCCATTTTTAAAGGCATCACATTCCAGAATAAAGGTTTTTGTGAAGTTTGGCATAACTAAGACCGATGCTTGGTGCATTGCCTCTTTAAGATGTTTAAAGGCTTTTGTTGCTTCTGGAGTCAAAGAAAATGCATCTTGCTTTAGTAATGTTGTTAGAGGTGTTGCTATTCTCCCATAATTCTTAACAAACTTGCGATAATACCCTGTAAACCTAAGAAATCCTCGCAAATGCTTTATGGATGTGGGGATTTTCCATTCCTTAATGGATTTAATTTTGCTAGGGTCTGCCTTAACACCTTCATGGGATACAAAATGACCCAAATATTCCACCTCTTGTACTCCAAAGAAGCATTTGGAGGTTTTTGCATATAATTGTTTCTCCTCCAATAGTTTGAGCATTGTATCAACATGTTGAACATGATCCTTCCAAGACTTACTCTAGATTAGTATATCATCAAAAGATACTAACACAAATGTTCTAAGGAAGGGTTTGAAAATGGAATTCATCAAACCTTGAAATGTAGAAGGTGCATTGGTAAGGCCAAAAGGCATGAACAAAAATTCATAATGACCCTCATGAGTTCTAAATGTTGTTTTCAGAATGTATTCAGTCTTCATTCTGATTTGATGGTATCCTGAACAGAGATCCAACTTGGTGAAGTAAATTGCTCCATGTAATTCATCCAATAATTCATTAATGATAGGAATGAGAAATTTATCTTTAATGGTGAGCTTTTTGAGCTCCCTATAATTCAGACGCATGCGCCATGATCCATCCTTCTTGTGCACCAATACTACTGGAGCAGAGAAAGAACTTTGACTAGGTTGAATTATACCAGCCTCTAGCATTTCTGCAACCATACGTTCAATTTCACTCTTTTGGGCATAAGGATATCTATAAGGCCTGATGTTTGGAGCAACACTTCCTGGAATCAAATGAATAGAATGATCATGATCACGAATAGGTGGGAGGCCTTTGGGAGTCTCAAATACCTTGGAATGATTGTCCAATAATTTTTGGAGATATGGAGAAATAGATGATTTCGATGTGGGAACCTATTGCGAACATAATTGTGCAATTACGCCATGTTGATATTTATTTAGAATCTTTGTCATGCTATTAGAGCTGATTATCTTTCTCGGTTTCCCTGCGATACCCCTTAATTCAACTTCCTTTCCTTCCGAATTTTTTTTCAAGAAAAGTTCTTGAAACTTAAAAGCTATCGTACCCAAAGATTGTAGCCATTGGACTCCTAGTACAACATTAGCACCACCAATTGGAATGGAAAGCATTAGACTATTAAACACATATTCTCCCATGGATAACTTGATATTATGGCACTTTCCAGAGCAATTTATGGTTCTTCCATTTGAAACCATCACTTGACACTTTGGTGCTGGATATAGGAAGTAATTCAATTCCTTCGCTATCTTACAATGAATACAATTATGGGTACTGCCCAAATCAATCAACATTATTACCTTTTTCTTCTTGATATATCCTTCTATATTGATAGTTTGAGGAGTGGTTATTCCGACCAATGCATTACAAGATATGGTTGGATTCATTTATTCTTTCTCTAGGCTTTTTTCCTAGTGTGTATCCTCTTCTTTTGATGTTTCTTGTTCATTTTCTTCTTCCTCTTCACAATCTATGTAAAAGAATTTCTTCTCAACACACTTATGACCTTTAGTGTATTTTCTATCACAACTATAACAAATCCCTTTTTCTCTTTTTTCTTCCAGTTGTTGTGGTGTCAACCTTGTAGGTTATGGAAGGCTAGGAGAAACAACACTTCCATCTTTATAGTTGTGATTGGTAAGCTTCCTTGTTGCCATAATTTTGCTCTCAATTTTTCTTACCAATCTGAATGCCTTCTCCAATGAATTAGGTTCCCAAAGGCGAACCTCATGTTGGATGTTATCCTTTAATGTCCTTATGAGCACATTAATCCTATGTTCCTTTGGAATATCTTTTACCCTTATATTCAATTTTTGAAAGTCCTCAATGTGCTCCACCATTGAGAACCTTTTTGTTTGAAATTTATCAATTGGCTAAAAAAGGGTGTTGCTTTTTGTATCCTCATAATGTGCTATCATTTCTTTTGTAAAAATTTCCCAAGTGACAATTTGTTTATGAGAGAAAATCCATCGATACCATACAAACTGATTGGGTTCCAAATATAAATTCGCAATGCGTACCTTTTGTGTGTTTTGCACATTATGGATATCGAAATATTGCTCCATTTGTAGTATCCATGTTACGATATCCTTGCCATCAAACTTCCTCATATCAATCTTTGGAACATGGTGGGTATTCAATCCAATGTTACAGTCTATGAAATCATAACTAACATTTCTTTTGTTCTCATCATGAGTTTCCTCTACTACCTTTTCGCCATTAAGAAGCATTTCTTGTAGCAACTTTGCCAAACCTCCTTTCAAACCTTCCATGTCTTTCTTAAAATCTTCAATGTTTAATTCTAAACCATCCATCTTATCTTCCACGCCATTCTTTAAATCATCCATCTTAGCTTCCACGCATTTCTTTGAACCATCCATCTTAGCTTTTGTTACTTTTTGTGAGAGTGAAATTTGTTGCACTTGGTCTCGTAATTTTGATATATCATGTTGCATTTCTTCCTCTTCTTCATGATTCATGCTAGAAATTTCAGGTTGCTTACTAGGTGTTTCCATTTTCTTTCTTTGGGGCATCAATTAATGATAATTATGCTTCACTATGTCCTTTGAATTCCTTCAAACTATTTTTTCAAACCAAACTTATGCAAAATTATAAAAAGACTACACCTTTTTTGGCTTTGTAGGAGCTCGATATTGAATCTGTTGTATCTATGTAATTTAGGATCTCCAAAGTCTAAAATTTCGTCCTATGGTATCCCTCTGTTTCCTTGTTCCAACCCCATAAGTATGATCATGATTGGATTCTCCAAGAAAGATTTATTCCAAATCTCCCACGATGACCTGATTATAGACTGGTTCAATAGAGCGAACTTGTATGAAATGCCACATGTCACTGTTTCAACCTATGGAACTGAAACCAATATAAAAAAAATTAAAGTCCATCCTCTTTCTGTAAATTTTTATTAAATTTCAATCTGATGCTCATAGAGAAAGCTATGATGATTTTCTGTAGGTCACCTGTTTGAGATATAATTTGGGAGCTTGCAAAACCCTAACTTCCTTGGATCATATCTCCGAAAATATAGCCAGACAAGGTCTTAAATTTGGATCTGAGGCTCATCAATATTTCTTCTCAAATGGGTTTTAATTTTAGCTTCTGAAACATTGTAGAAAAAAAGTTATAGCGAAAATTCCACAATGACCTTTTTGAAGCAGCGAAACCCTAGAATCCAAAACTCTAATACCAATTGTTATGCAACCAGCTTACAAAATAGAAGGAAGGATAGATTAACGACTTCAAAATCAGCCTCTTCAAGGGGGAAACCTCCTTTACATTACACAAATGAACAATTCTTCCATGATACAAATTACAAGGCCTCCTTTCTCTATATAGGATTCTAAGGGGTCACAATATAGTGAAAGCCGACATAACAATAATAATGTAAGGGCACAACAATAACAATAGTGGGCTTCTATGGGGCACAATAATAACAATATGGGGACAACATGGGCACAAAAATAACAATAAGGGGTTACAATGACAATAATAACAAGGGAATACACTAGTGTTATAGGGACCTAATAGGTTTGAACGCTATTAACCGAAGGACCAATGAGATCTCCCAACATAGAATCACCTACAAAAAATTCCTCCACCCATGCCAAATGAGAATCAACATTGTCCAGACAAAAACACAGGTTGTGTGCCATCCTTTTGTTATCTTCCAATAATGAGAAAACATTATAATTTTCCGCTTGTTTTTCCTTGAAGAGGAGACACAGAAAATTTGTGTTTTGTCGGTTAAAGCCAATGAACTCATAAAGTGTTGCCTTTTTTGTTTTTGTTTTTTTTTGTTTTTTGTTTGTTTGTTTGTTTTGGTTGTTTTGTTTTGTTTTTAATTTGTTTTGTTTTGTTTTTTTGTTTTTTGTTTTTTTTGTTTTTATTTTTTATGAAATATACCAACATTTAGCTTCCTCTCCTACCAATTCATAGTCAAAACAATAGGGAAGGCCCCCTGCCTCCACACTTTCTAAAGCCAAGATCTCCTTTCGCACCTCAAGAGGAAAAAAATCGAAAGTAGTGGCCATTGAATCACAAGAAAAAGGGCACATATGTTTATATGCACCTTGGCCACCTCATCGACTATTCATTCTCTACCTTGTTTCCATGAGCACAACTACAGATAAATACTGAGGACAACCACTAGCAAGACCTCTGCTAATAAAAGATGACGAAGTACAATGAGGAGTGCCGTGAATACCATAACTATATACAATAAGGTCATCAATATAAAACCACTCTATAGGCTAAAAAACTAAAAGGTTATCAAGCCCTCTGAACCTCAATTTCATAACCAAACTAACTACACTTAGATGTTCCTTAACGACAAGACAAGGAATTGACTGAAGACCAAAAATGCAGGAATTATAGACTCCAACACCACACTACAAAGAAATTGATATATAGTAGCTCAAATAATCTGAATTAGCCACCACAACCGAGCATAGTCCACCCACCACAAATTAAAACAAAGAAATTGAGACAATACCCACCTAAAGAACAATGAATTAGGATGAGAAACAAAGACCAATGAAATATAACTCACCTAGACAGAAGGAAGCTTGAGGGATTCGAGTAACCAAGGCCACCTCCTAACTCGAACATCATAAGCTTGAGACACAACAGAATAAAAGGAAAGGAAGAATAATTGAAATGCACGCCTGTAAGGCAACCACCAGATGTGAATTATCAGCAAGAAACAACCATAGATGGAGGACGAGGTGAAGTCCTCCCCTCCTCACACACAATTCCTGAGTCATTATCCATTCATCGTCTTGAACCAACCTTTAAAACACCAAACAACACACAAACTAACACTAAATGCATTAACTCCTTCTTGCTACTTACACTTGCGCTTAATACAAGTTTTACAATGACACTCTCTCCAAAACGACAGTGTCCACCTAATAGGCACCCCATTAAGGAATCAAAACCCTTTATTATTAAATTTTAAGGTTTGAAAAATTAATTACAAAATCACATTATTTTATGTTTATATTTAAAATATAAAATATATTTTAAATTGATTTGTACAGCTTACACATTAAGTGCATTGCTTATACATTAAGAAGACTTGTTATGTGAAGCAATTTTTTATTTTTATTTTTCATCCGCAGAAATTAATATTTTTTATTATTAGTCCCTGCCAAGTGCATTGCTTACACACTGAGAAGACTTGTTCTGTCAAGCAATTTTTTATTTTTTATTTTCCAACCGCAGAAATTGATATTTTTTTGTCATTAGTCCCTGCCAGGCAGCAGGGCCTAGAGTAATCGAAATGCCCCTAAATGCGTTCTTCATATTAGTACTCAAAGGCATAAGCCAAAGTTTTAATATAACTGCTTTTTGTCCACCATATAAGAGATTGACACTACATTTTCTAACCCAATGAATAACTTCGACTTCTTATTTGGCCTCTTATCGAGGAGAGAGGCACATATTAGGTCAAAATCTTTGGTTAAAAATGTATTGTGAATTCACAATGGTTTCATACTCCAGTAACATTAACTCTTAAACTGTTTGCATTAAATATTTGCTTAAAAAAGTAAATTAGTCATATTTACTAACTATGCTTCCGAAGATAAAAATATGTTACAAGTCCATAGCATGATTACACATGGAATGTCTTCTAGATTACACGTTGGTAAGTCCACCATTACGCAACCATAAGTCCATGGTCTGTAACACCAAAGTTATTATGCTACTCAGCCTAAACAATTAAAACAAGAATAAATTGCACAATTATTATGCTACTAAGCCCAAAAAATTAAAACAAGAATAAATTGCACAGTTGAATTCAAGATTTTGATTCATATGTTTCATAATTTATGAATGCATATCTTTTTGCTAAGGGAATTGATTAGATCTGATTGAGCAGGTGCAGTAGCCCTGGGAAGATTTAGAACCAGATTGCACTCATCCTCCAGGAGACATTGAAAAGTCAATTTCCCAATGTCGACAGTGACAGAAGGCACCATCATCACAGTCTCATCAGAGTCCTTGCTCTGGTTAATCACTTGAGCTTTGAGCGGATGAGAGAATGTGACTAATTCATCTTCTTCATCACACTCTACATCTTCCTGTATCAAGATACAACACTCAGTAAAATCCCACAGAGATCACTACCCAACAGAACTGAAGGTTATATACTCACCTGATCATCAGTAGCACGAGAACTGATTATTTTGATATCTCTGGAGAAGCCAGTGTTTACATTGGTTTGCTTAATAGCCACCAAGTCTATGCAGGCATAAATCTTTCCTGAAGGGTACTTTGCAGATTTAACAGAGCCCAAAGTAATATTTGAGTCCCCATTCTTCTTTGCTCTCAGAATTATTCTTGGTTCCTCTGGAGAATATGGCACCCACTTGGTACCGCCTTTCCACCAAACACCCTTCTCAGTTGGATCAGTGATTTTGTACATCATCCTTCTCGACTCACCCTTCTCAATTGGATCAAATATTTTGTACATCATCCTTCTCAACTCACCCTTCTCAGTTGGATCAACGATTTTGTACGTCATCCTTCTCGACTCAGCGACAAGGCAAGCAAAAAATTACATTATGTACAGTAAAGTAGATGGTGGAATAAAGAAATTTGAGCAACAGGCCACAGAGAAACTATGTTGTGGATGGAAAATTTGAAGGGATAGTGTTTCTTATAAACCAGTATTGGCAAACATAAGATACCAATCTTCATAGTCACACGATCTATGAGTAGATTGACGCGATAGTTTATTAGGAGCCAGACCTAGAGTTTGGCGAATCCACTGATTTTGAAAACGGAAGACACCTCCCAATTCGCAGCGTCAGCGAGTTTGACATACTAGGCCAAGGCATACATAATGGATGGCAGGACTCCTACGCAAAAATAAACCACCTTTTATCTCCATGTTGCTTGAGTCTAGTTTTGTATGTATGCCAACCTCCTTAAGTTCCTTTATCTTCAAAAATTAGTTTTGTATATATGCCAACCTCCTTCAAGTTCCTTTATCTTCAAAAATTATGTTGCCTGGGATGGCCAGAAAACTCAATTTTCCTCTTCCATGCTACAAGTTTAAAAATATTTAATTGTGCTTTTCCAACCAGCCAGTCGATCACACACTTGAGTCCCCCAAAATTTAGATTTTTTTTTTTTTTTTTAATGTTCTTTGATGAGGCTAGGAACATAAGAACCCAGACAACAATTAATTATACTTTATTATTTATGTCAGTTCCTAAACCAACTTTGAAGAGCATGGATTTATCTCCTACCACTTTGATCATGTCTTCCCCCCGCAATAGTTTCTTTGTGCTGCAGCATCAAAGAAACCAATTGGAAATTCCTAGAGTAAGTAGGGGAATTGAATTTTTCTGAGATTCCTCCGGAAATGTAACTGGGAGAATTCCTTGTAATGAGAAATAATCCTGGAAGAGAGATGAAGAATATTCAAATTTTCATTTTTGAAGATTATCTTGTTCCTTAGAAGCCAAATTCCCTAGGCCATGAAGATAGGAAGATAAAGATGATGTTTAAATTTTGCAACCCAATATTCTAGACAATCCACAAAGGAGGTTTGAACAAGATGATATATAATGTTTAGGATCTTCAGGACCATTTTCCAAATTTTCTTAGAGAATTGGCAGCCAATGAAAATGTGATCAACAAATTCATCCTGATTTTTGCAAAGACAACATTGATTAGGACCTGCAAACCCTATTTTCTGCAAGTTTTTCCAAGTCAGAATTTTGTTATGAAGAATTAGTTAGGAAAAACATTTAAGTTTGTTTGGTATGTTCCATTTCCAAATTTTGTTGGTCCACCACTTGATATCTTGGTCCACCACGGATGAGGCAATAGATTTGTATGCCAAATTTTCTTTAACCTTACCCACAATATTGTCCCAACTCCATGCCAGTTGGTCTTCTCAATCATTCGGGAAGATCCCACTTAAATTCAACTCTTTAATGAAGCGATTCCACTCTTCAGCGAAATGTTCTTCAAACTCTATATCTGAGTATGTTAACCATTTTCCTTTAGAAGATGCACCATTTAAGCAGATAAATCCTTTGGAATCAAAGTATAAAGTAAGTCTGTTGTGAACTTATAGGCACAATTCCTCCTATAAAGGGGTGCTTTCCTAATATCACTTTTTTACCATCTCCAACCTTCCAGGACAACCAGTTGTAGAAGAAGGGAAAGGAATCCATAAGTGCCTTCCAGACAATGGAACCCTGTTAACCTTCTTTTTAACATTTTCTCTAAGTCAATCCTCCATCGTCTATTTCTTTAGATACTTTTCTTTAATCAATTGACTCCAAATACCACCATCAAATAATGCCTTGCCAAACCAAATAAGATTCTTGAAACACCATCCTCGAAAATATTTTTGTTTGGCCAGGGAGGCCCAACTGGTAAGATGTATCCCTTCTTTACTCCTTTTTCCAGTCCATAGAAAGTTGTAGATTCTTCGTCTGATATTATTTAAAATTTATTTTGGAATTTTGGAAATTGCATGCCAAAAAACCAGGATGTTTTTCAGCACTGATTTGACAAGGATCATTCTTCCTCCCAAAGATAACCAGTTGTAACACCACAAATTGATTTTTTGTTGAATTTTTTTGAGGAGCCACTTCCAGCCATATTTAAGATAACCATTTGGCTTCAGGAATAAAACAAGTTACTTGCAACCAAAGTCCATCACAACCATATGAGAAGGGAAAATAGACTGAATGGACGAGAGAAGCTCCTCATTGAATGCATTGTGATAAAAGGACAATTTTTGGGCACTAATCTCCATTCAAGAAGCCTCACAAAAAAATTTAATGATCTTGTAGAAAGCTTTCCATTCTGTAACAGATCCTACTCCCATCAACAGAACATCATCCACAAATAATAAGTGAGTGATGAAATTGTTATGTGTGACTTTAATGCCTTTAATGTTCCCTTCTCACTTTTCTTTCAGCGACAATAGACTCAAACCTTCCTTCACTAGCAAAAATAGTAAGGGAGACAGTGGGCATCCCTATCTAAGTCCTCTTGAGCTGGAGAAGTTGCTTGTTGGAAAATCATTGATCAAAATGGAAAAAATTGTTGAAGTTACACTATGAAGTTCAAATTTGTTGAAGAATGGAAAAATTACTAAAGTTCAAATTGGTTGGGGACTCGAGACTCTCAAGAAATTTACTACAAGGAAAGGTCCTTTGTGATAATCAACAAAGTACTTATTTTTGCCCTCAATGTCAAAGGTAGGGTAAGTAAAGTGTCCCACCAACATTTGGTTGAATAAAGGAAGTCTGACATTATCTTCTAAGTCATATCGCTCAGGGTTCTTGTTACATTACATTTTGGGTTTTTAAGGCGATTTATCTTCACAATAACACATTTATTAGTTCTTTGAGGTGCCCTCTACTCCCGTACCCCAAGAGGGGAAAGTAAGTCGTGATGACTCAAAAATATTTCCAAAAGACCTTATAAACTCTAGGCTACTTAATCAAAGACATCTTCAACATTATTTACTCAAATGATGAGGATGACTTATTTCTCTCCTCTCTTAGTTGTTGAGACACTTATATCTAAATACGCGTTCTTCATTGGCTCTCTTTTATTCTATGGGGGATGACAAATAAGACCGGTTTCTCTTCTCTCTTGGTTGGTGAGAGACTTATTTTTAAATATGTGTTTATTGGCTCTCTTTTACTCTGTAGGGTTTTCCCTACACGATAACATATTCTTTTTGTATGGGATTTTGCGATTGAAAACTCTCATTTTCTTTTCTTTTGAGCTTTTGAGATTGAAATATATAATTTTCTATTTTTACATTTTTGTAAGTGTAAAAAAATTTAATTGTTTTTAATGAGTTTTAGGTTATAATTATTATTATTTTTATTAATTAGCAATATATATACCAATTTTATGCTTATATTTTCTTATTTTATTAAAATGTTTTGTATAATATTAATAAGAGTTTACTTAGGTACTAAACTGTAATCGAGTTTTATATCGAAGTTTTATGTATAGGGCTAAGGATACCACAAAATCCCTCTCTGGTCGCCTTAGCAATGATTGTATGGGTTATTGGGTATTTAGTGAATATTGGTGACTCATTAGAACTATCTTTTAGTTTTGGAGTATGACCTAAAACTACTTTTGATTAGCTAAGAGTTACTCTTCCTCAAACATAAGTAGCAAAGGTAACAACCCAAGGCCCAAAAATATTTGGCAAGAGTAGAAATCTACCCTTATACTAGTGAAAAATGCAGCAAGAAAGTCTCAATTTGATTTTGGCTTGGTCAAATTGAGAAAAATTGAATTTCCACATCAACAGACAACTTGGAGGCAGTTAACTGAGGTGACATGGCTCTTGTCACTAAGTTAGATCAGTAAATTCGAGTTAGAGGGCTTGGAGTTCAGTTAAGCATGTGTGCTTACTAATTTTTAGCAATCAAGGTCAGTTATTTCAAGTTGTTTTCAGTTAAACTAGTTCTAATTGTTGATGGAACTAGTGGAAAGTAAATTGTGCAGTGGGACAACAATCTAACTCAATGATCATCTAGTTAACTGATCAATCAGCCCAAAATAGCTAGTGCATATTGGGAATTTGAGTTCCCCAGTTGTGGTGGAGATTCCAAGGAAGTGTAAGATTAGTTGTAGACCAATTTTGAGTGTACGTATGTTGCATGCAGTAAGAGGATCAACCTTGGGAATTATGCAATCAATTGGAAGAAAATTCCTAAATAGTAGGGCCTTAATTTCTCAAGATTTGTGTAAGGAAATAGGGGCTCAAGCTGAGGTAGTATTTGACTAAGTCTGGGTCCGAGCTTCTCGGCGAGATGAGAGATAGGTTATTCACTTGCAGGTTGAGCTCAAAGCGAGCTAGCAATTGTAATACATCTCTATTCTTGTGATTTAATGCAAGCAGGCATAAAGGGGTTTTTAGCAGTTTCTTTCCGCTAGAAAAATATTGTGCATGTGTGTTATTTCGTATTGCATGTCTGAAATTATTGTTCTAAATTGTAAATTGAATCCTACAGAGCAATTGTGAATTGAATTCTGCAGAGCAATAGAGTAGGATTGTGTCTCATGATTTAGATTAAAGTTTCTTGAGCAGTTGCAATTCTACACCATAATTGTACATGGTATCAAAGCAAGATTCACATTAGAACAAGAATTTTGAAGTTGTTTCTTAGGAGGTTTGAATTCACAACTTCAGTTTAGCAGATCTCTTCAGATTTGGGAAGATGACCTTCAACGAGCTAAGATTAGAGTGTGCCTTGGAAGGAAGCTTGAATTTCATTGCATGGAAGGATCACATGGAGATCATGCTTGATGACAACAAATTGCTAGAATATGCCAAGACAAACATTGTAAAACCAGGATCAGTTGATGCCAAAAACCTAGCTCAACGGAAGAAAGATGTAGCTAAGGTGAGGAGAATAATCTTGGAGGGAATGCGAGACCACATTGTCTCAAATCTCCATGGTGTTAGGGTCCTTTAAATTTTTATAGGATTGTTTTATATAGTTGATCATTATTATGTTTGAGATGTTTTAAATAATATTTCATCCTGCAAATTATTTCCAAAGAGACACAAAGTATTAGGATTTAAGGATATTTTTGCATGATCATATTAGACTGCAGGTGTTTTCATCAGAAAGTGATCATAAGCAGCTTTCCAACGGTATATCCTACACTCAAATTTGATTCCTAGATTGAAAGATAGGCCAGAACGAAGTTGAACTTCAAAAGCAGATAAAGGCCCGGAGACTATTTTATCTTTTACAGTTTTAAATTGTATATGCACGTATCCTTTGTTAAAAAATCCTTTCCCCCATTTGAATATGAAATTATGATTTTCAACTCTAGTCGCATTCCCATATTATATCGTTCTAACCATGGTCGCATTTCCATTCTATTCGTATAACTCTAGTTGTGTTCCCTATTTCCCACCATATATCACAAACCATGCCAAAACCCCTTTTATTATATCACATCGCATTATATATTTCATGTTTATTAAAAGCCCCAACCATATATTGCATTATATATAAACCCATTCCATATATTATAACATGAATCGGGCCCGCATGTCACGTGTCACCAAGCCTCATGGGCAATCACAATCGCGTTTTCTTGATAGAATTGGCCCTGACCCCATGGCCCCTTTGTATTGCGCAATCACAATACATGAAAACACAAACCAGAATCACCCCACTAACCAATGTTGCCCCCACCGAGGATGATCCCTGAAATATATAAATTCCAGAGATTGAGGGGAAGGTGCAATAGATGGACCATCGTTGCAATTCACAGAGTATGCACAATCTATCATGACCCAGAAGGTGAACATTGGAACAGAATATATTCCCAAGAAGGCTACAATATGGGATTACTAGGATGAAAAGACAGTAGAGAAGGTCACAAATCTGTTGCATGAGTACCAAGAATTATTCCACAATATGTTTGAATAGATGGAGGGGATCTTCGAGGAATTGGGAGAGATGAGAATTCCTTTGAACCTTGATGTTAATCCTATGAAGCAACAACCTTATCGATTAAATCCAAACTATAATGAGAAGGTCAAGAAAGAGCTAGATAAGATGTTGCAAGCAGGGATTGTCAAAACCATGGAAGGATTCAAGTGGGTAAGCTTGACGATTGTGCTAACTAAGAAGGCAGACAAGACCAAGATCTGTGTCACCTTCCCAAAGATGAGCAACCCAGATAGAAAATGATGGAAGGGGTACTACCCCACTGTATATAAATAAAATTATGTTGTGCATAGGTTAAAGTTAAGATTATGTTAGTTGTTAGTCGTCTACATTTAATTTTTGAACAGGAATATTTAGGAGGATATAGACCAAATTGACCCTACGTGCTAAAAGGGAGGAGTACGAACCATAGATAGTTTTACGTAAGAGTAGTGCTAAGATAGACATCACGCAGTGTTGGGGGTAGGCATTCCAAAGAAGATTCAGGTGAAAAAAATAAAAAATGGAGTAGGAAATCATACTTTTAAAGTTTGGATGCACCATCGATGGTTTACTATAGCATAAAGGAGCTCATAGTTCAAGTGAAGGTCAAAACCGTGTGATGGAAACTACACAGGAATGACCATCCCCTGTATAGTAATCACAATTGAAGTGAAAGAAAATGGTTGGAACCACTTCGAAATCTAATTTTGGTTGCAGAAGGAAGCACATGAATCGTCAATTTTATCCATGGGTTATCGAGATAATGAAACCGAAAGAGGATAATATTGAGGTAAAGGAATAAAGTAAGTTGGGACTAGCTGGGATGTGAGAAGTAGCACACATAAACCATCATATAAAATCGAACTAAAAGAATATATCACACCTATTCCCTGTAGAGGTGTATCAATTCAAATCTATAAACCATCATGAGTGAATCAATATCATGATCATCCAAGAGGAGGATCGGGGGACACAACGAACTATAAGACACCACCCAAGGGATAAAGGAGTAGCACAAGAATTGTTAGGAAAGATCTTAGAGCTTAATAGAAAAGAGGAGAGCAGAGTAGTTCATGATCAAAGAAAGAGAAGTAGTGTGTAGATGGTGCAATGGATAAAGGTTGTGACGAGAGTACCAGAGGGAGGTGTTGGAGAGTTGAGAAGAGTTGAGAAAGTGCCTAAGTTGCTGAAGGTTGTAAGCTAACGTGACTATGAAAGAGAATATTGCATCAAGAGAACTCGAGATGCTAGAACAAGAGTTGGAGAATTCATCCAAGGGGGGTGATTAAGTTGTGTCAGTTGGCCCGGAAAAGGGAGGGTCCCTTCCACTCACAAGGATGGTTTACATGGCATGTTGTAGCTACATCAGTTAGTCTATCTTGACACAGATTTTGGGAGGGCCTTATGGCCATATTTGGAAAATGAGTGTTGGAGAAGTTCCACCACGATGGTTGTAGTAGCTATATGGGGGTTTGTCCCCATGTATGGTGGGTGGTAAGGGGATACTTGGGGAAGAACCCCTACTATGGTGGGTAGAATGAGATAGAATCACTTTGAGGTGCATGCACAACCATCTGAAAAAAGGATGGACCACCCTTCACACTAACCCTTGAGGTACCCTGGAGAAGGAAACAAATTTGAAGCCTTTTCAATACCTGTCAAAGGAAGGAGCAAGTATAACAAGAAGAAGAGGGTAATGGTAAAGGATAGACAAAACTCAGCCCTGGAGTAGCAGTTGTGACTTAAGCTTTTTGTCTGAGAGAACCACTATGGAGAGATGGAGCAAGACTCTCCCCTCTTACTTGGTTTCAGGGTTCCAAGACAATCAAACCCCTTAATTGCAACTGCAAGTTGCTATACCAGAAGAAAGAATAAAGGAGCTTAGAGTTCAAGTGAAGGTCAAAACCGTGTGATGGAAACTACACAAGAATGACCATCCCCCGTATAGTAATCACAATTGAAGTGAAAGAAAATGGTTGGAACCACTTCCAAATCTGATTTTGGTTGCAGAAGGAAGCACATGAATTATCAATTTTATCCATGGGTTATCGAGATAATGAAACCGAAAGAGGTTAATACCGAGGTAAAGGATTAAAGTAAGTTGAGACTAGCTGGGATGTGAGAAGTAGCACACATAAACCATCATATGAAATCGAACTAAAAGAATATATCACACCTATTCTCTATAGAGGCGTATCAATTCAAATCTATAAACCATCATGAGTGAATCAATATCATGATCATCCAAGAGGAGGATTGGGGGACACAACGAACTATAAGACACCACCCAAGGGATAAAGGAGTAGCACAAGAATTGTTAGGAAAGATCTTAGAGCTTAATAGACAAGAGGAGAGCAAAGTAGTTCATGATCAAAGGTAGATAAGTAGTGTGTAGATGGCGCAACGGATAAAGGTTGTGATGAGAATACTAGAGGGAGGTGTTGGAGATTTGAGAAAGTGTCCAAGTTGTTGAAGGTTGTAAGCTAATGTGACTATGGAAGAGAATATTGTGTCAAGAGAACCCGAGATGGTAGAACGAGAGTTGGAGAATTCATCCAAGGGGGCTGATTAAGTTGTGTCAGGTGGCCCGGAAAAGCGAGGGTCCCTTCCACTCACAAGGATGGTTTACATGGCATGTTGTAGCTACACTAGTTAGTCTATCATGACACAGATTTTGGGAGGGCCTTGTGGCTATATCTGGAAAACGAGTGTTGGGGAAGTTCCACCATGACGGTTGTAGTAGTTGGATGGGGGTTTGTCCCCATGCATGGTGGGGTGGTATGGGGATATCTGGGGAAGAACCCATACTATGGTGGGTAGAAGGAGATAGAATCAATTTGAGGGTGCATGCACAACCATCTGAAAAAAGGATGAACCACCCTTCACACTAACCCTTGAGGTACCCTGGAGAAGGAAATAAATTTGAAGCCTTTTCAGTACCTGTCAAAGGAAGGAGCAGGTATAACAAGAAGAAGAGGGTAATGGTAAAGGATAGACATATACCTCAACCCTGGAGTAGCAGTTGTGACTTAAGCTTTTTGTCTGAGAGAACCACTATGGAGAGATGGAGCAAGACTCTCCCCTCTTACCTGGTTTCGGGGTCCAAGACAATCAGACCCCTTAATTGCAATTGCAAGTTTCTATACCAGAAGAAATAATACAACCTCGTTAAGCACATAGGTTATCGAATCCATGGGGATGGAAGAAGGATTGAGTGGCTTGGGACAAGCCACAATTTTGAATTGGGGCCTATTGGAGGATAGAATTTTTTTGTTAATTATTTGTGAAGTAGGTGATCATGTAGGAGGATAGAGGAGCGTGGGAAGAAAATCAGATTGTGCACAATAGAGGGACTTGGTGTAGGAGGCAGAGATGCAATGCAGGGAGGTATTGCATAGGAAGAAGATGGCAATGTCTAGAGAGCGAGGATGTGTGCAGACAATATTAGGTAGTTATAATTTTACAGTGGTTGGCAAATGAGGAGAGAGATGTTATGGAAAGTAAAGTTACGTATATTTAGCAAGGAAAGGAAGGTTGGTGAAATTGAATTAATGGGCAGTGGATATGTTTGGCGGAAGGTTAGCAGACATGGAACAACTAAGGGAAATTTCAGAAAATATCCTAATGACTAGCCTGCCGAGAGGAAAATTGGAGAAGTGGAGGAGCATGCTAAGAAGGTTCAAGAAGCCACTAGGAGTCAATAAAGGAAGAGGCTCGAGATAGATCATAGGTTTGTTCAGGAGATTAGACAACTAGATGACGAGATGACATATGCTCAGACTATAGTTGTTGAAGACGAGAGCATTTTTATGGATGTATCTCCATTTTTGTGTCAGTAGTCTTAAGTATTAGTGTATGAGTGTGTAGTTTCTCTATAACACATGATGTAATGGTAATCATCTATAGTAAAGGGCGTGTGGTTCTATGTTGTATGTGCATTCCTTTTTTTACTCTGAGTAGGGACTGATGGTTGGTGGGCTGAATTACATAGTATTTTTGTTGTAGTGCCTAGTGCTTTTGCTTATTTATAATGAAGTAATATAATGGGTGGTTCAGTTTTCCCCAATATACTATTTAACATGGACTTGTTTCTCTACTTATAATGTGTTGGTTCAATATACGTATAATATTCTAGTATATTTCTTAGTATGTTTGAATGTCTTGAATGATCACGCTAGTTGAAGCTATGGTAATGAATAATACTTTACAATGTCCTCGTAATGAATAGTGCCTTGTGTTGTTAATGTCATCCCAAATGTCGAGAGGCATAAGTTAGGTTATCCTTTTGTGTACTGTCACTTACAACTTACGCGTTAACCAATGAGCATAAGAACCTAGAGGTCTTGCACAATGTGCAGTCCCAGGATGATGGTTAAGTGTCTGCCGATGGGTGTTTGAGCCTTATGTTGTAGGTTGAAGATTAGTGCCTTGATATCTTAAACAATCATGTCAAACTACAGAAGCCTGGTTCTAACAATCACCTATTAGCATCTCAGGTGAGACCTCATCCACTCTGTGGGTGTTTCCGAAGGGGCCGACGCTGAGCGGGTTTTGTTGGCCAACTGCGTTGTAAATCCTGAGTCTGTTAGAATCTCATGCACCAACAAAACCGAAGCCTTGAGGACATGTTGAGGATGTATGTAATGCACCAGTGAAATAAGTGGGAAAAGTATCTTCCACTTATAGAGTTTGCATATAATAATGGGTACAAAGAGTCTTTAAAGATGAGCCCATTTGAGGCATTGTATGGAAGGAGTCGTAACACTCTTATCAGCTAGAGTGATCTAGTGTATAGGGTCCTTATTGGATCAAAAATGTTGAAAGAGACGAAGCAACAAATCCAACTCACTGGGAATATTTTAAAGGTAGCACAAGACAAGCAAAAGAGTTATGTGAATCAACATAGGGTGCATAAATATTTCTAGGTTAGGGAATATGTTTGCTTCATAACGGACCCAAGAAAAGCTCCTTGAATATTGGGCCGTGTGCCAAGTTGGCACCATGGTTTTGTGCACCTTTTGAGATACTTGAGAGGATAGGACTAGTGGCATATGGCCTTACCTCTATTAGTTAAAATCCATGTTGTTTTCCATGTTTCTTTACTTAAAATATATGTACAAGATTCTATTCATTTCATGGATTGGTATTTGCTATAGTTGGAACCAGAGGGAGAGTTCCAGCCAAATCCATTGTCCAATCTATAATGGAGTCGTCTCATGCTCTGTAATCAAGCCATAGAGCAAGTCAAAGTGCATTGGAGGAACTTTGGGCCCGAGGAAACCACTTGGGAAATGGTTGATTCCATGACTATGACTTATCCATTTTTATTTGTTGGTTGACGAAAATGTATATATGTGTATGTAAATATTGTAAATAGGTGTAAATATAAAGCTCCATAGATAATGTGTTTGTTTATTTTATTTTAGCATGTTTTATCTATTATATATGGACAAAGAACACAAAGGAAGATGTTCCCCCAAGGGGGAGGGGTTTGTAACATTCATGCTTGTATTTGGCTTATGCTTGCCATGCAAATATTTATTTCTATATCTGAATTTAAAATTTAAATGGGCTAAGTAAGGAGCATGGATTCCATGGGAATGAGGGAGGTCAATTTCTTGGGAAATTTAGCTTACTTGTTGAAGGAAGAAATTACACTATTGGGCACAACCATTGATGGTTGGTTGTTGAGATTTAATGAAACTGGTATGAAGCTTTAAGTAGAGACTCGTTTTGTAAAATTTAGAATTGCAAGCAAGGGACATAGCCCATACTTGTTGGAGTTGCATATGACAAAAAGAAAAGGGACAAATTTAATGTGTAGCAGCTACGTTTATATGAAAGGGGAGAGAAAGTCTTCATGGAAAAGAATGCATGGTCACCAAAAAAAAAGAAAATAATAATAATAATAATAATAAAATGCAGAGTTTGAAGGGGCAACAGAGCATGGAGAGAGTGAGCTCAAGAGCACAGGAAAGATAAAAAAATAAATAAAATAATAATAATAATAAAATGCAGAGTTTGAAGGGGCAGCAGAGCATGGACAGAGTGAGCTCAAGAGCACAGGAAAGAGAGAGCTCGATTGAATAGAAAATACACATGCACATGAGTCCAAGAGAATAACATTTTTCTTTGGTAAACATATAATGCATGCACTTACATCCACACACAACACTAGTGGTTGGCGAAAAGTGGAAAAAAAGAAAGGTAGAAAATAATAGATTAGTCTTTTGGATTATCTATAGATCTTGAGAAATTGGGACATGATTATTATGCATATGCTTATTAGCATCTACAACATGTAATTTTTCTCATTATGAATAAAATTAGGATTTTTCCTTGGGGAAAAGACAATTCATGCACAAAGTATATGGGAGGTAATTCTGGATAGAAAAATGAACTCATAAGGTAGTGCATAGGAAAGAAACAACAAGAAAACATATCATCTCGTGAGTTTGGGCTTGTGTACACAGGAGAGCAACAAGAAGGCTCATTGGTGAGGAATTTTCATGCTTGTAGCTATGCACAAGATTTCTACGAGCTACGGTACTGCAGAGAAATAATTGTCACACTGCAAGGAAGGAAAATGAGTAGATATGGGCTTAATAAGAAGATAGAAAATAGCAACACCCACAACAATATGGAGGATATTGGCTGCTTTTGTTAGAAATTAATAAACGGAGCAATGAAATACATAAAATATTGCGGAAACACAAATACAGAAACACATAAGACAAGATAGACATAGATATACGTGGTTCACCCAATTTGGGTTACATCCACGGAGAAACATCCAATCCTTCCTTTTATATTATCTAGAAAAATGAATAGATACAACTGCAACAAATCCGCTATAATTTCCTCTTCACTCTCACACAACCTCCTCCTCTCTCTCTCTCTCTCTCTCTCTCTCTCTCTCTCGTTCAGAATAATAATACACAACTGCAATACAATTCCCTCATATAAACTGAGGGTTTCATTCAAGGGAATAAAAAACCTAAATTAAGATAACTTCTATAGTCAGATAATCCACCTAATGAACAACCTAGATTGACTACGAAATTACAATATTTTACAAGGCAATTTTTCATCTATTTTTAACTTCGGGGGCGTTGCACATGAACCCCTGCTAGGGGGAGCTCATTAAAAGTATCCATTCCCCCCCATGTACCCCCCTGAAGGCTATCATACAAGAGACCTTTCTACTCCATTTAAGAACTAGGGTCCAACGCAACTAAGACCGTTGAATCAAGAAGATAATCAGGCTCCATAACCAACATCTTTGACCACTCTCAGGAGGCATTCATACCTTCAATTGAGTAATAGGAGTACGAGAGGAGTTTCATCCAAGTTATCTCAGGACACCTCAAGGGGCTAGAGGGTGGAGCTGGCGTTCATTAGAGTCCTTAACAACCTAGGGTAGAGGTTTAGCCCTTGGATTCTAGGCAATGGAAAAATTTGGAGTGTCCTTTGCTTATTTATCTAGTTGTGTCAGTGAGTTCTTGATTCCCTTCATTGGGTGGAACCACTATGATTGCATGCTTCCACGGGAGATGTGATGCCTCTCAATTTCCTGGAGTGTGTGTGTGGTTATTAGATAGCTGGAGGTTGGAGGCAATAGGCCTCTAGATTCTTGTGCATTAGTTGATTGTTGAGAAGTTGGTGGTTGGAGCATTAGAGAAATCTATAGGTATAAAATGGGCCTCAAAACAAAATTGTACAACAAAAATCAACTTTATAAGAACCAATAGGATTCAATATGTAAATTTCAACAATGGGGGATGATTCATATTTTCAACTTATATTCATACGATTTTAATCAAATTTTGATCAGGAGCACTCATTGGATTCAGAATTTAATATTTTCATCCAAGGAGTACCCATGTTTCATACTTTCGATGGACCCTACCACATGAAAAATGTAAAATACATGAAAAAATGTGATTACAATCATGTTTGTTTTTTCATGTATTTCACATCTTTCGTGTAGTGGGGTCCGTCAAAAGTATGCAACATGGGTACTCCTTGGATGAAATAATAAATTTTGCATCTAATGCGTGCTCCCAATTGAAATTTGAGTAAAATCGTAGGGAGATAAGTTGAAAATACGAGTTGAAAAAGCAATTTTTTGTAGTTTCCCTCCAAAACTTGATGAGGTAATCTAATATTATTTTATTATTTCCACTATTATCTTATAATATTCCTTAGGAAACCCATTTTAGACCTCAAAAATTCTCTAATGGTGGGAGGAACTATAGAGTCCCTGTGTTCAACTAGAAGTTGGTGTTTATTCCCTTGAGTAAGACCATCTCAGTCCATGTCATCTGGCTCAGGGGTGACAACTACAAGTAGGTTGGTTGCAACTTGTCTATGGTTGGGTGGAGAGTTGTATTATCGAACTCAATTTTCCATATTCAATACAAATCCAAGATAAGTTCTTCTTATGCATAATCATGTATGAAATTCTTGTTAAGGTGTGAATTAGTGATATGTTGATTTATTGTTTGACAAGTCTTGGTTTACTTGTGTACATATGCTAAATTGTTGGTTATAATCCTTAATAATGAGGATGTGTTAATGAGCATCAATGTTTTCATGGATTTAATGGCCTTACACTAACATCTTGTTGCAGATAATTATTTATCTATGGTAGTGTTGGAGTTGCACTACCGAAATGATTGTACAGTGAAGTCAATGGTCACTGTGGAATTCTTGTCATCTTGTGATGCTTGAATGTTGAATGGCTGAGAGAGTCTTATCATGGGTTGTTTTATACCTACTATTGCTAACCCTTATGGTTGCAACCTTTTCACTTGAATATGATTATATGCAGATGATGTTGAATCCTTGTTCATTTATTGTTCAACTGATAAGGCTGATAGAGTCAAGGAAATTAAGTTTCATGTTTGTTAAAGAGTTGTTCCTTATGTCTATTCCTTATGAAATAATTGCACCTATAAGTGTTGTTGTTTTGACATGATGCCATTGAGTTACTGTTTTCCAAGTTATGCATAAGATTCCTTGAAATTTATTGTCAAATGTTGGAACCAATGCTTGAAAGGTTTAAGAAAAACCCAAAAAAAACATGAAATAAATCGTTCTTTGTAACCCTATTAAAACGTTGAAAAATGACTTAATTTTAAGTTTTGGGACCCACAGGTCATAGGTCAGGAGGTCGCACAGGCGGGTTGAACCTCGACGGGTCTCTTTGCTGACCTATGGTGGGTTGACTGCACAAATGACAGAGGTTACGAGTTTGAATGGAGTCAGGAGCCCATGTAGGTTAGGGTTCGGGTTGTCCCTAACCCAACATGTTATCGTGCCAAGAGAAGGAGTGTTGACCTCGAATTTGGTCAGATGTTGGGGATCGGGCCCAGAAATGAAAGTAAAATGTTTGCGAGTGGTAAATGGGTTGAATTCCAATTGGTCATTTAGTATGCCTACCACATGGCCCTACCCATGATGGAAGCGCTTCCTAAAAACCCACCACATGGCCCAATGAACGGCTTCCATGTGGAAGCCAAGATGATGTAGTAAGAAAAAAGGGTATATCTTTAAGAGGGCATAATTCTCAATCTGTAGTTTAGATTGAGGCAAGTTTTATATAGTTTGAATCATCTCGATGAGATATACGCAACAAGTTCGTCTATTGGAAGTTTTAAGGAAGTTGAAAAAGTTAAATTTTTAGGTCTTGTTCTCATAACTGTACATTGGGAGTTAAATATGCATATTGACTACCTCCTTCTAACTTTGGTGGGGTTTTGGGGTTAGGAAGGGGTGTTATAAATGGCCCACATTAATCCATTCAATCGATGGTATGCACAAACTCACCTTCCCCTTGCTGACATCAGAAGGGGAAGGCCCCGCCAATTCCATGACCATTAATATCCCATAGCTCAATCAACGACTATGATTCAAGCAAGACTTCCCCCTCCCCTTGTTAATGTCATAGGGGGGAAGGCCCCACCAATTTCCTAACTGTCAATTCTGTAAGTCAACCCACGTCATCCATTTGAGTCTGGTTTTCACCCTCAGCCATGATATGTGGTTACACGGGTTCATGTCATGGCCCTCAGGGCTAAGGCCTTCAATTCAGTGCATACAAGCCCCAGACCTCTGATATTAACATCATTCACTTCTGGACATCTCCTGACCCTACTCCCTAATACGTGTATATGTGTATGTTTGTGTGTGCGTGCTATATAAAACATATACACATATATGTTGATACGTATGTGCGTAGGAAAAAACCTCTTGCGACAAGCCTATGGAATAATTTAACATTACAGGGCCAATTCAATTTGCAATGTTTTGTCATTACGTCATTATCATAACAATTTGACGTACATGTAGTCATGGCTAAGAAATGTAGACATTAAGTTCTTGATCTCAACACTCGACTCTTATATATATATATATATATATGAGTACAAGCATCATACCTATATATCCTCCAATTCATTTTTATGGTTTCTATTTCCAAATCAAATTGTATATCAATATACAATATTTTATAAAAGCATTTTTTTTGGGTACTCAAATATACGATTGACTGGAAAAAAAGAAATTTGAGGTGAAATATGTCCAAAAGCACATTACTAAGTAAAAGTTTTGATCCATAACAAACAATTTAATGTGCCCTACCAGTCCAAGCTCAAAGTTCTTCTCGTCATATCAATATCATTGATAGTGTAGTGTATGGGTATATAACTTTTAAAGTTTGTTTTTGTTTTTTTAAATATGTTGATAAAATGTTCAGTATAAAATGTATTTTTGAATGAATAAATATATTTAATTATAAAATAAATAAATAAAAAATAAACTCAAGTAATATTTATGATTATACATATTTTATAATTAAAATTGTAATTTTAACACTTTTTTTGTTAAATTTTAGATAAAATTGACAAAGGAAGAAAAAAAAGCATAGAGTTGAAGTAGATGAAAAGAAAAGAAAAAAGTGGATGTACAATCTTATCCACCCTATGGTATAGGGATCACAATCATTTCAATCCTCTTTATTTTTAAAATGTTTTTAAGGAGACCATTAAGATCTTCTTTCACACACATATATATTACAAACAACTGCGTGTTATTGATAGTCTATTACAAACAAACACCTATTATTAGTCTAGCTTTGTTGATAGTTTATTACAAGAAACCACATATTATTGGAACATAGTAGGCCACACCTCACTATCCAAAAAAGCACTCTACTTTCATTTTACAACATATACACCTTGTATTCTCTTTAACATTTCCTTACCCAAATTTAGGGGTATGCTAGTTATAATATATAATGTTTTATTCAAAGCCTTTTGTAGTTTGAGCTAATTACCTTCTGTTACGAATATTAGACTCGAGCATATCATGTTTATGAAATAGGTACTTGATCATATTAGGTTTATGGAAAATGTATAATGTATTATAACATTATGGCCATTTGCAAAGAGATGGTATGTTCAACAGCATAAGAGATTCTTATTTTCTTAAATTGATTTGTTGAAACCTTGTGTTAAATGGCATTTTATTCTAGCGTATGGATTTCAACTACAAGTAAGTTTCAATCAATTGACTCAAAATACTCTCTAATATCAAGTCACAATAGTTATATATATATATATACATATAAAAGAAGAAGAAGGAGACTAGAAACTGAATGGCAGATGAGCGACGTTGCTCTAGCTAGGGTTCTGGCGAAAACCCTGTTGTCCTTCTCCTTTGTGCTCATGGCCATCTTGATACCGCACTTATGCTAATTTCTTCACCATGAATCTGCTCTCTAGAGGTGCGGACTTGGCCCCCCTCCCCCCATCGGTCCCTCCTCTGACATTTCAATAAGCGCAGACCCTCAGGTCATTCCCGGCTCCACCCCTCCGACTGCCCATGACATCAATCCTGCCATCGAAAACATTAGTGACTTTATTGTAGCTTCTACGGCTACCAAAGACAAAGGCATTGACCAGAATGCCTCGACGTCACAGCCAAAGGCGTCCTTTGCAACATGCATCCCCAAGTCTGCAGAAAGAATTAAAATAGATCTCCCCAGTCACCAAATCAATAGTCAAATCCAATATATGAGGGATCATGCACTCATAGGCAAGTTCCTCGGATTCTGGCCAACTGAAAAGGCCTTGCAAGGATGGATCGCCTCCAAATGGAAGCCTAAAGGACAAGTTACCCTGCATCTCGGTCCCAAAGGCTTCTTCACTGCTACTTTCAACTGTCTGGAGGACAAAACTCGTATCTTCGAGGGAGGCCCGTACTTCTTCAACTCTTCATGCCTGTACCTTCGTGACTAGATAGAAAGGTTCAATCTAGACAAAGAAGATTTCAACTGGGCTCCAATATGGATTCATATGTACTCTCTTCCACTGGAATACTGGAACGAGGACACCTTAAAGGACATAGGCAACAACCTAGGGGTTTTCATCAAAGTCGCTGAGGAAACTAAATTCAGGAGATACACTTCCTATGCCAGGATCTGTGTACACATGCATCTGGCCAAAGCTCTCACAGACTCGGTAAGTCTATTTCATGACGATTTTGAATGGGAACAAACAATAGACTACGAGCATGTTCCTTTTCATTGCAGAAATGCCATGAACATGGCCATCTTTTCAGGGATTGCCCATTGAATCTTCAGTCCAAAGATCCTGACACTGAGACGAGCAAAGATGTTGAGGGATTCACCAAGGTCTCCAGTCAAAGAAAGCATGTCAAGAAATCTCCAGTCGCCCTAGATAATCTCAAGAAACCTGAAACACAGAATAGTTTTGAAATCTTGACTTCTTAAAATACCATGGAGGATAACCTTGTAATCCCTCCTTCAGATCCATATCCTTCCTCATCCCCCCCGCCTTCAAAATCTTCATCTCCGCTCTCAGCCTCCAACCTCACCAGTATCCCAGCCTCTACCTCCTCTGAGAAAATAGATCCAAATACAGCCCTACAATCTTCCACCATGGAGATAGATGCAGCTCTAGCTCTCAGTATCCATCAAAAGTCAAACGAGGAAGATCAGAACACCCCAATACACATGGATGAGGAACCAAAAAGCGTAGATCTGGAAGGTCTGGACATTCTCAGACTGGAAGTAGCATGTAGACAAAAAGAATTCAATGCTATACCCCCCGGGGAAATCGAAAGACTTGAAGTAGTTTTAGCCAGAGCACACCATAACAAATGTCTTGGTATTCAAGCAGGTAGTCCTTGGGATGGAAAAAAAATATTGAACGATACGAAGAAACGCAGGCGCAAAACAGATCTGCAAAGGACCATTATTATTGGAGAAATGTTGGTGGAATATGGTAGATTTCCCACGCTGACCAAGTTTTTCAAATCTCTTCCCCACTGTTCCTCATGAAGCTCATTTCATGGAACGTGAGAGGGCTTAATAGCCCTGCAAAACATAGAATGTTAAAAAATATGATCCAGCAAGAAAAGCCTTCATTAGTCTTTCTACAAGAAACAAAAGGTAATAGCACTGTACTGGAAAAGATTCTAAATAAAGCTTGGTCAGGATGCCGCTCAGTCTTAGTGGATGCTTCAAGGGCTTCAGGAGGGCTAGCAATCATGTGGAACCTTCAAGTACTCTCCCTTCAAGTTTTTCACGCCTCACACTTCTTTATTCAAATAACCTTCCACCTAATTGGGACCAATATCCATGGTCATCTATATAATGCGTATTTACCACAAGATTTACAAAAAAAACTGGATTTGTTGGACACACTCATAGCTCTCAACTCTGACAAAAGCTTTCCCATTTGGATCTATGGCGGTGACTTCAACATAATCACAGTTTGGGGGAAAAATCAGGAGGTAGATCAAGGCTGGAAGGTGACAGCATTGGCTTCAAAGACTTCATCCACAAAAATCAGTTAATGGACCTTCAGACTTCTAATGGTGTGTATACATGGACCAATAAAAGAAGGGGACCACAGCATATAGCTTCTAGGCTGGATCGATTCCTTATATCGGATAATTCCATTCACCTGGGTGGGGACTTTCACGCTTCCATCATGCCTCAAGTGGGCTCTGATCACTGGCCAATAATGCTACAGTGGTCGCGTCCGGGCGCTAAGTAAAATAGACCTTTTCGCTTTGAATCCTTTTGGTTTTCTCATCCTAACTTCAAAGAAGTAGTTATCGATGCCTGGAAATCCTTCTCTCCCCCTGCATGAGCCAAGATGTTCCAGTTTCAACAAAAACTAAAATACCTTAAACAAGTTCTTAAATCATGGAATCGCACTCAGTTCAGTAACATTTTTTATCATCAGAAAGTGTCGGAGAAGCAAATGAATACACTACAACAATGTATCATCTCAGAGGGAAGAACGGAAGACTATGCGCAACAGGAGAAGGCCCTCTTGACCAAGATCGAAGCACGAAGGCAGCAAGAAGAAATCATGTGGTGTCAAAAATCCAGGGTCAAATGGCTGAAGGAAGGGGAGAAAAATACAAAAAAAAAATCACAGGTCTACAATTCAAAGGAGAATGCACAATAACATCGCCTTCATTAATAATCGGCAAGGGGAGAGATTGGAGGTGCATGAAGAAGTGGAACAGGAATTCAAAGAGCACTTTCAGGAAATTCTTCGGGAGCCTCCGGGGTGCAGGAATCAGGCCATTCGATCAATCACGCAACATATTCCTAAAATTATTACGGCGAACCACAATAATATGCTACTCCAACCCATCTCTATGCAGGAAGTGGAGGATTTTATGGCCACTCTTAAGGATAGCAAAGCGCCTGGTCCCGATGGCTTTACAGCCAACTTCTTTCATGCATTCTAGGAGCTTATCAAAACAAAGGTCTGGGAGCTAGTGGAAGAATCGTGATCGATGCATTGGATCCTTCCTTCCCTAAACACTACCTTCATAACGCTAATACCTAAAGTGGAAGAATCCAATACGCCTGACAAATATAGGCCCATTACACTTTGCAATGTCATCTACAAACTCATATCCAAAGTCTTGGCGAACAAGCTCAAACCTCTTCTCCCTATCCTCATCTCGCTAGAGTAGATAGGCTATGTAGAAGGGCGCCAAATCATGGACGGTATCATTCTCTCAAATGAAGTGATCCACTCACTCAAGATATTAAAAAAGCCAGGTATGATTCTCAAGTTAGATCTTTCTAAAGCTTTTGATAAACTCAGCTGGACCTATATCAATCAAATGTTATTAGCATTTGGTTTCAGTGCTACTTGGACTCGATGGATCATGAATCTTATCTATTCCCCCTGTTTCTCCATCCTGCTTAATGGCTCTCCCTCTGCGCCCTTTCGTCCTTCCCGTGGCATTTGACAAGGTGATCCTCTTTCCCCGTTCCTCTTTGTTCTCATGGCTGAAGGTCTCAATCGCCTTCTTAATTCTACTATCTCTTCCCACACCTTAAAGGGCATTTCTCTACATGGTCTACCCCCCATCTCCCACCAACAGTTTGTCGATGACAATATGCTTTTCGGCCATCCATCGGCTCAAGAGGCCTCTACCTTTAAGTCTCTTCTCAATCTCTTCTCAGAAGCATCTGGTACAACCATAAATGCCTCCAAATCCCAGCTCTTCTTCTTCCACACTCCCACCCTTACTCAGAGAAACATTTTCAATATTTTGGGCTTCCCGATCGCTGTGCTTCCTTCGAAATATCTGGGAGCTCCCCTGTTGGACTCAGCTATCAAACATGCCTCCTGGAGATCCCTCCTTGACCACTTAGAAACTAGGCTCTCTTCCTGGACCTTTTGCTCACTCAACATTGCTAGCAGGCTTATCCTAATCAAGTCCGTTCTCCAAGCCATGCCTCTGTACTTATTTTCTATATTGGCAGCCCCTAAATGGGTTCTTAAAAATATTCGTAATCTTCAAAGAAACTTTCTTTGGGGTTCCTCAGGACTCAACAGAAAAATGGGCTTTTGTCAAATGGATTGAGGTATGTCCACCGAGATCAGCTGGTGGGCTAGGGTTGAGGGATCCCCTCCACAACAATAACACCATGGGAGCCTGCATCTGGTGGAACTGGATATCCAAACAGCATACTCCTTGGGCACATCTCTGGCAGGCTAAATATGTGCCAGGTAGTCAACAGGAAGATCTCATCCGAATTAGCACAAACACCCCTGGCTCGTTGATTTGGAATGCTGCCAAGCAACATAGTGCATTTATTCAAGCACACAGCTTTTGGGAAATCCATTCGGGCACTACAGCAAGATTTTGGGAGGACTCCTGGCAACAACTTCCCAAACTAGCCTCACTCTTCCATAAACCCAAGTGTAAATCTTCTATGCAACATACTGATCAAATCCATGTTCATCAGTTTTGGCAACAGCAATCCCCTCAAGGTTTTCAACTCTGGAGATCAGCTAGCACTTGGCAGGCTAACTGGCAGGAGGAAACATATGAAAAGATCGATCAGGAGCTCAAACTCAGGAAAATTAAATACTCTGACCAAAAGGACAAACTGTGATGGGGACACTCGCCCAAGGAAGCATACCAACTTCTCTATCAACCCACACAGATAACAAAGGATCAGTTATGGGATCAGGTTTGGCAACCAAGCATTTGGCCTAAGGTCTCTACTTTCCTTTGGCTTCTAAGTAAACAACGAATCCTCACTTGGGATAATCTACAAAAGCAAGGATTAATGGGCCTTCTAGATGTCCTAATTGCAATCTTAATACAGAGACCATCTTGCATCTCCTGGACACCTGCCCATGAGAAGCACAACTTTGGGAGAGAATTGCACAATGCAACAGAAGAACGGGAAGACGTGTGGGAGATATTATAAACACTATCATAAACTAGCCTCGGCATCCTTTCCAAAGCCTTCTTCTCAACTCCCTTTGGATTCTCCTACCGGGCTTTGTCTATTGGAGTATCTGGAGGGAGATAAATAACAGGATCTTCAACAATATCAGTAAGCCACTTGACACCCTGTGGCTACTTCTCAAACAAAACTTGCAAGACACTCTAGCTTTAAGACATTGGCAAGACTCAGACTTGCCAGTTTCACCCCAGGAATGCCTCATCATGAAAAATTGGAATTTGGACCTCACTTTTTTAGCCCAAGTCAAGACCAGCTCCCCTATCTGTACTGCTTCTCCCCACAATTGGTCTCTCCCTGCCTCCCATTCTTACAAATTGAACTTCGACGGGGCTGCTAAGGGAAATCCTGGGCTGGTCGGATATGGTGGTATTTTCAAAAACGATGTTGGCTCAGCACTGCACATATATCATGGTTCGCTTGGAAAAGATACCAACAATGCTGCAGAAATTGAAGGCTTATGGAAAGGCATCTGTATAGCAGAAGTGGAAATTTTTTTCCCTCTAGAGGTAGAAGGGGATTCTCAAATCTTAATAGAAGCAGCTACTTGGATTCACTCAGGCACCTCAGCAGCAAAGATCACTTCGAGCTGGCGGCTTCTAAGCAGATTGGAACAAATTGAAGAAAGGCTCAAGACTTCCCGCAGCATTACCTTCAAGCACATTCGGTGTTTAGCCAATAAGGTAGCAAACAGATTGGCTAATCAAGGCGTCAATCAGCAGCTCCCATTCTTCTCCAGTCTAATAAGTGATTCTTATGATGCACAACTCAAACAAGGCTTCACTCTTCTGGTGCAACAAGATAAATCTCTCCTGGATGCGGGTGTTTAAGGTGGGCGCGTGGTCAAGTTGTATGAAGGCAGCTTAGAGGGCGGGCATGTGGCTTATTGCCACTGCCATCCGGCCTCGCATGAAGCCTGGTTTAATGTCTCCAGCCAACAACTTAAATGCCACATTATTACAGCTCCTTCCCCCTCTCCAGTATGCAAGTTTATTTGTGATGGCGCCCTTCTTAATTTTCATTCTCGCTCCTCCCTTGCGCTCATGTCGTTCCAGTGTTGTAGTAGTTGCTCGTCTAGCTCCGGATTGTTGTGCTGATTCTCCGTTGTGTTTTCATGATTCTCATAGTCCTTTCTGCAATTTTCGTTGTCGCTCCTTCTCAGTCTTTCCCACAACTGTCTGTTCTGCTCTTTCTGCTCAATTCAACATGCCCAGAGTGCACTCAAGAATGAGCTGCAGAAGAGGGAGATCCTGAGGCCGCGTCACCTGCCAGCCCTCCTCTTCTACCTTTGACCCATCGTCTGATGCCTCAGACTTTAGCTTTGACAGTTATCCCGTGACCAGGAGTGGTTGAGGCCAGGGCCGAGGGCAGCTTAATATAGAAGCGCACTCTCATCATCCCCAATCTTCACTCTCAGTAATTCTTCCTTCATTGCTTCAGTTACCATTGAGTTGCGAGAGGACACTCTTGGTTCGGTCGTTGTTCCTCCAGAGGTATCGCTGGAGCCGAGGGTGGAGGACAAGCATGATAATTCTCAGAGAAAGGACCCTGGTGGCTCTGCCACCCAGGACATGAACACCTAGGCCAATCCAAGCGCTCCTGCAGGTGGTGGTTCTTCAAGCAAAGAGGGCAACCCCTCTTAGGATGAAGACCCCTACCAATATGGATGTCGCATTGTTGAAGAGTCGCCTCCAAACTCTCATGAAGCTTAATCAGGTCTGCGCTTATTGGATTTTGTTTTGCTGCTATATGAAGATGCCCAATTCCCTCCGGGTTTATTGTCACTACATGATTTGCAGTTCTCAGGATCAGACCGTTTTTTCCAATGTTAAATTGTCGGTTTCCCCTGCGTGGGCGGCACTCTCCTGTCTTTGGGTCTCAGTTTCGGATCAAACTTTTTTTGGGTTAGATTCCAGTTTTGTAAGGGCAGCGCTTTACGAATTACTTGAATGGGCCCAATCAATTTGTCTTGGTCTAGATATATCTCGGGTCAGTCTTCAGCTACAGTCACTAGATATATCTTTGTTCCTTGGTCAGTCATTAAACAAGTCTTTTTGGTCAGTGTTCAAGCGAGGTTTTGTAAGCATGCCGCTTCTCTGGGCTAGTCCTCTCGAGGCCACAACTTCTCTGTAATTTTATTTTTGTATCAATATAGGAGTCGACAAATTCAGATATAAATAAATAAAATAAATCACTTTTTTAAGTGGTAAATTATTTTCTATCTATGTTATTGGAATGATATTAAAGTGTTCAATAAAATGGAATATTTTTACATTAGGCGAACATTTTAAATGATTACTCATGAAATTAAATCAAAACATAATGTATATGTATATTATGGGTTTAAAACTTTTAGAGAGTGACATAGTTCATGGCCTCAATCCATGTGACCACTTGAAGCAATATATTAATGAAAAATGATTTATTTTTTTATTTTATTTTTTTCTCATAATTGATACTAACAAATGTATTTTCATGTTCTTAAAATAAATATCATGGACCAATAAGGTAGTAAGTCACAAATCAACATAGTCATTAGTATTAAAGAGAATATCATTGAATCGTTTGATCACTTTATGTCTAGAAGATATCGTGCCTGTCAGATTAGATAACTACAAATGAATACTAGAGAAAAATGAACTTTACTTAAATACATGTTAGATCAAGTTGATCTTAATTAACTACTAAGTGCTTAAATATTCTAGCATCCACCCCTAAGAAGAACTTGTTATAGAAGTGAAGGATTTACAAATATGACACAATGAGAGAAGGAAGGAGGCATTATAGGTTACCCCACATTAATGACTACTTTCTCAACTCCTAACATAGTTAAGAAAACTTCACTTGAGTAAGAGATCTTTGTGAAAATGTCTACAAATTGATCCTATATAATGCATTAATATTGAATTGGACCTATGGTGAGCATGATGGCACTCTAACTGTCACACCAAAGTGTGGTCAGATGCTACTACTAAAATCCAAACTCTAAAAGGATGTGTTGAAGCCACATGGCTTCTTAACTTGCATTAGCTATCATTTGGTGCTTTGCTTCTGCTAAAGAAAGAGAAAGAACATGTTTGTTTCTTACAAGCCCAAGTGACATGTCCAAAACCAAAATAGAAAATATAACTTGCAATAAAATTTGAATCATTAGTATCATCGTCTCAATCAGATATAATAAAACAAACCAACAAAGGAGTACCCCTTGGATTTTAATGTATCTCAAAATGCATTGTGTCATGAATAAACCAGAGTACCATTTTTGTTGCTTTATAATAATTTTCATGGGGTTTTTTGATATACTAAACAACAAGACCAACAAAAAAGGAAAGATCGGGGTGATAATGAGTCAAATACAAAAGGTTATCAACTAACTTACGATACAAAGTGGCCTCTACTTCGGGTGTAATACAAGTGGCATCTAGTTTGATTTTAGACTAAAAGGGAGAAGGGGTTAGTTTAAAATGTTCCATGTAAAAGTGGTGAAGAAGGTCACATGCATACATAGAATATGAAAGAGGAATTCATTCATTGGTTTGCAATATTCAGAGGTCAAGGAGAAATAATTTATGTTCATAATTTAAATTTCTTCTTGAATTTATATTTCACATGGTATAAAAGTTGAGGTCTGTGCCAATAAGAATAAGGTCATCAACATAAAGAAAAATATTATGAGATGGTTCCCTAATTTCTTGGTATAGACATTGGGGCCAAAAGGGCATTTGAAAATTTTTGTATCAAGAAAAAAGTTATAGATCTTAGCCTACCAAATTTAAGAGAGTCCTTAAAGTGGAAATTGAAGCCATTCTAGACATAATTGGAAGTTTGCTCCATGTAAATTTTTCTTATAGATCTCATGAAAAAAGGAAAATTCAGAATCCTTTGATAGTTCACCATGGTTGAATTTAACATGGTATCGAAGCTGGTACATTCATAACATGCTCAATCTCGTGTAAGCCACTTATTTTTGTGGCCTATGTAAACCTGTGCTTTTCTATCTAAGAATGATGCTTGTGAGTTTGTGAGTATTTATCAGGACAGTCATATTGCTCATTGATTCGTGTGTTGAGTCATACTTGGTGTATGCACTCTTGCAAGAGGATATATATCGTATATACGATGTGTTGATGAATTTCCTGCAAACTGGTGATGTATCCCTATATTTAAGGCTCCTCTTCATGGCATATATATATTATATTTGTTGTCAAAGGACGTGAATTGTGGCATATTTGTGCGGGTAACTCCAACAAATCCTCTCCATTTTTTAAGTTAAGTTCTCTATTGAATAATTTTAATGTGTCGCGTTGAACATTGAATGAAGCATTGAAACTTGTGCTCTTATTACCTGTAAATTTCGTGCATTTTTTTAAGGCCTCCGTAAAGTCGTTTTTCTTAAACCACCTTTGAAAACATGTCGCCTCCTCATTCATTATGGGATCACCCCATATTAACAAGCTTACCGCCTCATCTGCCTCTGCAATCCACCTTTCTCTTCCAACTCTTCTCCTTAAATAGCGTTGGTGTGAGCTTCTATGCTCTAACTTTCCCTGGGGGTACTTGACTATTCCTGCCATAACATATTTGCACCCGTAGTTACCAGAAATGGGAAGATGTCCGCCGTTTTCTGGCAGAAACCTTCTGAGAAACCTAACCATACTAGAAATGCTGGCTGCAACGGCTGTTTTCGTTTTCACTGGCAAGAAACAGTTTCCCGCGAAACGAAACAGTTTCTTCTCGCCGTTTCCGGATAGAGTTGCAGTTAAATTTATTTTTTCGGACTCGGGTTAAATTTAATTTTTTCAAACCATCGGTTAAATCGAGTTTAATTAGCAATTGATTGTTAGTTTTCTGGAAGTTACACATACAGAGGGTTAAGTCCAGTTTAATTCACAGTTGACTGTTAGTCTGTTGCAGTGGACTGTTAGTTTTCTGGAAATTAAACATAAGCACTCCAGGGTATTGTGAGCGAGCAGCTGAAGAAAGAACTAGCTGTATTTTTCGGAGAACGCAGGGTATTGTGAGAGCGCTGCCAAAGAAAAACACCAGTTGTCAAAGATTTAAGCAAGGATTTAAGCAGAAGAGGAGAGATTTGAAATATAAATAATTAAATTTTAGTCTGCTGTAGTGGATTGTTAGTTTTCCGGACTGTTAGGATCATATAGCTGGACCAACCGCTAGTTCCCTTGTTCAAGGGAACTTCGATATTCAGCCAATGCCTAGTTCGCCTCTGAGCGTCAAAGGGACCCATTTTAGACAATTCGAGGAAATTAGAAAGGTGCATCTAGAATTAGGATTGCTTCCTCATATCTCCGGATGTCCCTTTCAAAAGGTTCAAATTTGGCAACGAAACTCAAGCTCAAGCTCTATACCCTGCATTTGATAGTTTAATAATATATTTTTGCAGTGTTTTCGTTTTACCACATACAACTTTGTCAAACTCTGTTGGTTGAGAGTCAAATTTGTGTAGAGATTCATTCAGACACCCAAAACTAGGAATCATTTTGTTTATGGATCACATTCAGTATCAGAGCACATTACAGAACCATAAATGAAGTCTTGTGGGGTAGATTGATGGTCTGGACAAGAAGCCACCATTATGTTTGCTGGAAAAAAAATCCCATTATACCAGAGTTGCCAGGTGGTAGGAGAATGAAAGGGGACAATGAAGCAAAAGGTCTAGCTGAGTGAAGATTGTGCTAAGAAGAAAAACTAAAATATCTCACAAGTAGTTATCATGCTAGAAGAATCTCATTAACTTCACTTGCCCTATATTCTTCCACATCTGGAAATTTCCAGGTTCAAATTTTGCTATTTTTCTGTGTATTTCCAAGGGCCATTTTCCCTGTAAGAGGAGCCCTGAGATTTCAGCGTAATTAGATTCAAAAGAACAAATTTAATTATTTATATTTCAAATCTCTTATTCTTATCAATGTTTGTTATTTTCTTGGAATTAATGATGGCTAAATTTTTGGATCTACAAAATTATCACTTCTTTCTTAAAACTATTGTTTTTTTACAATTTCATGAGCAGAAACATTGCAGGTTTATGATTAATGCTTTGTTTATATTGTTCACCTTTAATATGGTGTTTTTCTCTCTCCTAGTTTCTTATATGCGAAACCTCCAAACTTCGTTTCTCATTTCCCGTTTCTGGTAACATAGTTTGCACCTACTCTTCATTCAGGTCTGACCATACTCGTCACAGAACCGTTGCTATTGTTTATTCTTAGTCTGGAATCATAACGTCGAATCGTTGGCTTGTCAGAATTCTTTGTGGTTATTCTCGCAGACAAGAACAACAGGAAAATTCCACAGAGCAGAGATGTTAAGAGCCTCGAAGAGTTGCCCCTCATTGGCAGTTTCGTCTCCATAGAGAGCGAAGGTAGTTGCGCAAACTATAGGTGAGCTTGGGACACCGTGGTGGGTTGCATCAAATTATTTGTAGTTGCAGGCTCAATTCCCATACATGACCAGGCCAGGAATAGTGTGTTGAAGACAAAGATCATGACCATCAGAAGCATGGATTCAAAGCCAAGCCAAAAATCTCCATACACAGAGTTTCGAATTGAAAGCTTGAGGTTGACAATTCTGTAGTCTGTTGGATTCTACGATCATTTTTGCGTACCATTGAAGCAGGTGGCCTCCATTCTTGGAAAACGCAAATAAATACCCACGATCGGATATGAAGCTATTGAGCTCATGTTCCTTTACAAGTACCTTTGGAACGCATCCATAAACAGGATCTGAGAGTCTTGCCTGAACCTCATAACACATGGTGACTATAGCCTCTTGACGTTTGTTCTCCGAAATTCCTGACAATATCTTGGCGACATTGTTGGCACCGAAGAATTTATGTACCACAGCAAAATTGGTTGCTCCCTCTCCGTCAGAACTAAAATAAGGTGCAAATATACAGTCTTTAGTACATTTCCTCAATTGTTTACAGGCTCCACAGGGAGAACCTCTGGTCACACAACCCACCACCATTTTTCCGTTTCTCCTCTTTACAGTCTCCACTTCTACAATCTTTGCGGCCTCTCTTTTATCTCTCGTGGCCCCTAAGGGTTCCATTAGGCTTTTGACCAACTAGGCGTAATTGTTAAACACACACAAAAGTAAAAGACACAGAGATAAATTGTGTGATTGTTGTTCTATATTGGAGTTGGTGCTAATCTCTACCAAGAAACTCATGGAGTCTACGCACATATTTAAGCTAAGAGGTTAATTTTTCAATTGAGCCTATCAACTCGTCTCGTTCTTTAGCATCCTCCTCCAGGGCCTCAATGATGCTTCCAAGGATGCAATACACACAGTTCTTGTAGATATCTTTTCTTGAAGAGAACTCCACTATGTGCTTGCCTAGAAAAGGCATTCAAACTAGTGCCTTGTCAAAGTATTGATTTCTTCATTCGCAACAGCCCCATTATTTAAGAAAATAGCATTGCATTCAACAATCTGATTCTTGTTTGCTTCTTTTTTTTAATGTGAAAACACCTGCTACTGTTCGCTACACCTTGATTCAAGCAAATAAACTAAAAGGGGAATTCTTCATTTAGTTCTGATGCAAGTTTCCATGGTGTCATTGTCATAGGCCATGTTTGTAATAGTAAGGGGATATTTTAACCAAGGAATTATGGAGGAAGGATCTAGTCTAGATATTGATGAATACTTTTCTAATATGAGTAGATTGTGAATAATTACAACCATTATTGCTTGTTGGTTGGAGCATTAAGTCAGTGTGTTGAAGTCTTGGTATGTATATTGAATAGACATATTGCACACTCGGTGTTTGGTGCACATTTACAGAGGATATTTCTACTGTGAGTGGGTGTTACTTTTTGTCATTGGGTCATAGTTTTGATCAGTTAAAAAAAAATGTGATTTTAACAATGGAGAAAATAGCTCGAATTGTTGAAGTATTAGAGTTCATGAAAACTATGTTACATTCTATTGTTCATGATACAATAAAAATCAGCAAGGAAACTCTTTTTGACATTCAGACTTGTTTGCAAAATGCACAAGGCAAAATTGATTTCTTGCAGCTTGAATCATAGCTACAGCAGGATGAGCTTCAACAGATTTGTCATTCAAAATTGTTTTCTACCCAAAACAATCCTATGTTCAACCTATAATCAACAACCAACAAGTGATGAAATTAGTAATATCGAGGTTGATTCAGATTGTACCCAATGAAGCAGCAGAATTACATGCAGATGTAGAAATTCAGCCTACACTTCACAAGCCAATTATCAGACCTTGGGAAGAGCTTGTCCACAACAAGCACAGAACAGGTTTTGGATATGATCAGGAAGTGTCCTTCCATATTCCAAACTACTCCAAGCCCTTTGAGTTTCAGAGTGTTGGATTCCTTTATGATAATACATCTTCAAATTTTCTAGTTTTTGCTCCTCTTCCACAACAACAACAACAAAATGTTAAATGCCAACATTGTGACCGAGTTGGCCATATGAAAGATCATTGTTTTAATCTTCATCCATGTGAGCATTGTCATAAAAGCACTCATTCTTCAAACAGATGCTTCAAAAACAAGCCTCCTGTAAGAACAAAGATTCATCTTAGATGGATTGCTTTTTGGCAATGGGCTTCAACAGCCAAGAAAATATTTCACTCATATAACAGGATTTGTTCTCAAGTATTGAAAAGTCTTGTAGTTTAGTTTTTGCCATTTTCTCACCTTGTATCTGACAAGGGGAGAAATGATGGTGATATACAAGCTTCAAAGCCATATCAAGCAATCTTGAGCCACAACCTGCCTCCATGCTAAGAATTGAGGACACTTCCTCTAGCAGAAGACTTCAGCTTCTTATCAGTTTTGGAAGAGTTCCAGGAATTGCATTAAGAATTCCGGATTTGGTGGTCATCCTTAAACCATCACAGGTTGATACCTCCCTTTTCATGTTGAGGTTCTCCCTTTTTATGCGGGGTGAGACCTCCCTTTTAAGGTTGAAGGTTTCCCTCTTCAAAACATGAGGAGCACTTCCTCTAGTAGAATACCTCAGCTTCATGCCAAATTTGGAAGAGTTACGGGAACTGCATTAAGTGTTCCAATGTTAGTGGTTGCCCTTAAACCACTCCCCTTATATCAACATTTCAGAGATCACATTCAGCCTAGTGCTACCATGCATTTTTGCACATTTTGTATTACATCTCTCTTCTTGGACTCATACATACCCTTCAAATTAAGGGGGGAAATGTTGGACACCTAATCCTCTATGGGTTGGTGTGGAATGTGAACAGCCACCAGAGTCCAAGAAACCACTTGGAATATGAATCCAAGGGTCACACCAATGTACTATAAATGTATATCATGTCAATAATATATGCAATCAATGTTTATCCTACACACGCTTGTGTTCGCCATGGTTGACTTTAACATTAGTATTATCTTGTTACTTTATATACATGTTGAAAATTGTCAGTGTTTTTTATGGAGAATCATTGTGCATGATGATATTACTATTTTTGGATGGATGTTGTGAACTTGCCTTGGAATAATGATATTTGCGATAGGTGTTGATCTGATAGTCATATATGTATATTGAATATTGTCAATGATTTTTTGATGAAAATTATTATATATGATGATATTGCTATTTTTGGATGGATGTTGTCAATTTCCCTTAAATTTGTTTACAAACACTAGTTATCAATTTAAATTGTGATATCTTCTTTAATGATATTTAGATATTGTATTATATTTCACTATGTAATTGATATTAGTAAAATGAACTCATAAAGGGGGTCATAAATGGAAGGAAAATACATTTTAAACAAGAAGCCAAATGTGGATGTAACCATGGATGCAAAATTGGAGGTAGAATAGGTTTTAAATTAGGCATCAAAACAAGATGCAGATAATGAAACAAAAAAGGGTTTTAAACTAGAAGTAAAAAGGGGTGCAACACTAGATACAAAGAAGGTAACAAAATAGCGCATACAAAAGGATACCATACTGGGTACAAACAAGGATGCAAAATGGACACCAAACTAAATGCAAAAAGGATAGACAACTAAACGTAAAATTGGATGCAAAAGGGGATGCCAAGTTGGGTACTAAAAAGAATAAAAAAAGGATGCAAATTTAGATGCTAAATGAGGATCCAAGAAAGAATGGTGTAAAATTGGGATGCAAAATTGGGCGCAAAAAAGAAGAAGAAAAAGGATGTAAGAAAAGACAAAACAAGATGCAAAATGGGGCTAAAAAAAGGGTAAAACCAAGGATACCATATTGGATGCCAAAATTGATGCATAACTAGATACAAATTCAGAATAAAACCTAGTCACAAAATGAGATGCAAATGTGGACACAAAATGAGGCATAAAAAATGATGCAAATTTGGATGCCAAAAAGGATTCAAAAATAGACGCAAAAAAGAAAAGGGACATAAAAAATGGTGTGAAATTGGATACAAAAGTAACACAAAAAATGGTGCAAAAACAAATGCAAAAGTGGACGTAAAAAATGGCTTGAAATTGAATGTAACATTAGACACAAAGTGGGATGCAAAGGTGGGTGCAACACATGGCTCAGCATAGTATGTAAATCTAGATGCAAATTTGGACACTCAAATGGATGCAAGAAATGGTGTTAAAAACAATGTAAAATTAGATGCAACAAATGATGCAAAATATGGTGCAAAATGGAATGCAAAAAAGGGAGACAAATCAAATGCAAAAGTGGATACAAAAATGGTGCAAAACAGGATGAAAAAATAGGCACAAAAATGGATGCAAACTAGATGCAAAAATAGGCACAAAACCATATGCAAAAATAGGTACAAAATTAGAAGCAAAAACTAGATGCAAAAAAGGCACTAAATCAGATGCAAAAAATGGTGTGAAACTCAATGCAAATGATGATGCAAAACTGGAAGCAAAAAATGACACAAAAATGGAAGCAAAAGACAACAAAAAAACAAATGCAAAAAATGGCACAAAACTAGAAGTAAAACTTGTTGTGAACCTAGATGAAAACCTTTGCACAAAATTTGATGCAAAATTTGGCATAAAAATTGAGGCAAAATATGGCACAAAAAAGGACGTTTTAAAAAATGTACAATAACACTAGATTTAGCGCCAGGATGCTCATCCCAATTGGAAGAAAAAAAATGCACTAAAAGTTGGCACTAAATATGGCGCAAATGGACTATTTCGTTGTAGTGTCGATCATCTAAAATTTTGCTACCGCTGTAACTAGGACTTGGCTTCAATTTTTGTTTGTTTTTCCCTGTCTTCTTGAATATAGTAAAAGGTGCTTCTCTTTTGGACGGGTTCTCCTATTATGTTCTCATTTCGTAAGTTGTAAGTATTCCATGCAGCGCGTCCATGCTGACCTTTTCCAAGTCCAATCTTTCTTCTAGCACAAAGACCTTGGCATCATATTTCATCGGAAGTGATCTTAGTATTTTCTAGACAATCACTTTTTCTTCAATTAGTTATCCTAATCCTTATATGGCATTTACTACTTCATCAATCCATAGAAAATACGCTGCAATATTTTCATCTTCATTCATTGTCAGCTGCTCAAATTTTCCTCAAAAGTTTTGAAGCTTAACCTCCTTGACCTTCTTGTCTCATTCATATATATTTAAAATCTTTTCCCAGATGTCTTTTTCTGATTTGCAATGCATTAATTTGACATACATTGATTATCATGTTAGACCATTCAAGATATCACTCGTAGCTTTAATATTAGTATCATAAATCTTCTTACTTGCATCATTTGTTGGAGGAGTAGAGGGTTTTATATATCCAGTCATTACAAAGCGCCAAACATCACATCCATGTGCTTGAACATATGCTTTCATTCTTCCACTCTAAAGCGCATAGTTTTGTTCATTAAATATTGGGACTCTGGTCTTCCTTCTAGTTGTTAAACTGCTTGTGAAGGAACTTAGCTCTAATAGAAATTGTTGGAAATACTGAGAGGGGGATGAATCAATGTTTCTTACCAATTAGTAAATTTATTAATTTTTCATAGAATTAACAAGTAAAACATCAACACATCAAAAGAACAGTGCACAAGAAATTTTAGATGGAAACCCTGTTGGCATTATGGTTCTGGTATGATTATATGTTTCAGATGTTGTACTTGATGGCAACACCCATGGCATGGCTC
>APFE030578651.1:61037-85711 GCA_000404065.3 Pinus taeda
TTTGCAAATTGAATATCTTAAGATCTGAAATATTGGGTTATTGTTTCAAAAGCTTGATCTATATGAAAGTGAAGTGGAAGCGAGTCTGTGAAGGGTGATCTCTCGAGCGCATGATCAGATCTGGGCATCCAACTAACTGTAGCACACTAGTGATCTGCAAATTTGGCCCTAATTAGAAGTACGCAAGCATTTAACGGTGCCTCTGTGTGGGTACGCAGAGCAGAAACAGGCGAACTGCGTGGGTGCGCAGAGCAGAAGAAGGGTAACTGCGTGGGTACGCAGAGCAGAAGAAGGGTAACTGCGTGGGTACGCCGAAGCAGAAGAAGAAGGGCTGCGTGGGTGCGCAGCGCGACAGTGGCTCAGGTGCGTACGCACAGTAAAAGTACGCGGCGCGATAGTCTTTTTGAGTGCGTGACTATAGTGGCAGTACGCGGCGCGATAGTGTATCTGGGTGCGTACTGTACGCAGTGCGGTAGAAGAAGCAGTGCGTGGGCATGCGGCACAGCAGAAGGAACTTTGCGGGTATACGCAGGGAAGCAGAAGGTGAAGTGCGTAACGACGCAGGCCAGAGAAAGGAAAATTGCGTATCTGTCTCATGACTTTTTGTTGACTGAATTTTTTGTTGATAAGGTGTTCTGGGTTTAGTTCTGTTTTGTTGATCTGGTTACTGCAGTTGACTATGAAATCTACATGTACTTGATGATCATTTGATGTTTATGAAAAGTGGTCCTTGTAAGAAAAGAAGTAGGGGGTTGTAGCTCCCTTGCAGGAGAGACAGGAAAACGAGTGAGAGTTGTAGCTCTCTGCAGGTTGTAGCCTGCATACTGGTAAAGGACTGCACCTGTACAAGACCATTGTAAAAGGAGTTTCTAATTTGAAAGAAGATAGAGACATATTGCAGCAGGTGGTTTTCACCCACATTGGGTTTCCACCTTATATCTGGTGTTCTTTGATGTGACTGTCTGATTTTCTTGTTCATGCTCATTATTTATGGTATTGGTATGCAAAAATAATTCAAAGTACAAATAAGAAAGATTTGGTAAAAGAATTAGATAATACTGATTCACCCCCCCTCTCAGTATTATTGTCAACAAACCCTTATGGGAGAAAAACCATCGAACGTGTTTCTAATAATTTTTACAAGTACAAAATATGTTTCAGCTCCAATTAAAAATGGAAGCCCCAAATCCTAGTACTCTATAAAAGTGTTCAATTTACCAACTCCAACTGGAAGGATGCTCCAACACCCTAGTTTTATCAGTTACAATTGTTAGGATGCTCCAACACCCTACAAGCTCTAACTTAACCTAGCACCACCATGTCACCCTAAAGTGTTTTCAAGCTACAACCTAAAGGATACTTCACTCTCCTACCTTGCACCCAACCACCCTGAATATGATAATGAAATAGACAAATAACTATGGATTCCCATACAAGGGATAATGAACAACTTAGAAAGATGTTTAATGTAACCCTTACCGTCAAACAAAACAGTCTTCTTCAAGCTTTTGTGAAAATATGTATCAACGAAATTGATGAACCTTGAACTTTCGATGCCTTCAATTCTGTGTTCTAACTGTTTCAAATTCTAAATCACCTTTTGCAAGAGATTTGGCCTTGATGAACAATAGTTGATATGGAACCCTTACTCAACTTGTCCTTTCATAAAATGATCAAACCTTGACTCTTTATCTTTGAGTTGATCCTAAAGCAAATAAGAACTACAACTTCTATTCTCATATTCAAGATCAAATTGTAATCAAGGTTGAAGATGTCCGCAACAAGTTTGGATTAAACACAAGACTATTCAAATGACCTTTACCCTTAGTCAAATTCCCCTTTATATACACTTGTGGTATATTAACCAGATATCATATAGACAGTGTCAAATGACGGTGCCCTTTCACAATGTTGTCTAGCCTTAAACAGTGAAATTATTCACAAGCAACAAGCTCAACAATATGCCTCTAAAATTACTCCAATAAAGGAATAATGTGCCAACGATTTCAAAATAAACTCGGAAATTTGAAATACATAAAACTTATCTCTAAACAAGACCAAATTTGATCCCAAACTACTGATCAAGTTAACCCTAGGAAATTTGATTAAATAGATCCATAAAGAGTCGAAGAAAACAACTCCAAACCTTGTGCAAAGGTCTCAAATATGAGCCACAACCTGAATAAAAGAGCGAAATTATGTGCTGCAAGATAGATCCACCCCTTTGTGTATGTATAGCCTTTAGATCAAACATAACTTTCTTAAGTCTGCAGATGTATTCAAGGAGAACCAATGATATGATCTTCAAAAAGGCTTGTAAGTATGGTCAGAAAGGCGCTGAAACTTTCTTTAAGCTTGGGTTTGTGCACAGATCCAAGATCTGCCTCAAAAGAGGGGTCAAATGCCTTCAAAAGCCTTCCATACTTTCTCACGCACCATATCAGATATGAGTCACCAAAAGGTGAAGAAAGGCTAACAAATATGCATTAAAAAATGCTCAATGATCTAACTTTGAACTTTCCCTAGGTATGCATTAATATGGCATACAAACTGTTCAAAATATTTCCATAATAGAGGGTAGAAAAACACAGGTAAAGCATGACATTAGGTCAATGGAAACATAAGGCTTTAAGTTTGTTACTTGAATTACCAATGCAAACCTTGAAAAATGAAAAACCCCAACATAACTCCTTCAAAGTTGACTTTATTTACAAATTGCACAGGGCTATACTAGGCCACAATCATGTGTAATTAGGCCACAACAATCACTCGGATCTATCATAAGAAGTAGCTCGAAATTCATTCCCAATAGAAGTCATCGGGGTGACCTAAACAACCTGAAAATACCATTTATATAGACCTCATTGGTGAGGTAGAAGAGGGTTGCTTTGTGATGAGTATGCTTCAAATTTCAAGTCCTAACGTATTCCAAACTAGCGAATTCCATAAGTACAAATTAAAGACAATCAGAGCCCATAAACTCTTACAAAATAACCTCCTCATTAAATCTTCAATGCTCCACAAGGTCGAACTTCATTTCAGAGAGATCAATGAATTTTTTTCTTGTGTATTTGGAGGGAAAATGCTCCTTGTATTTATAGTGGTTGAAATTTCCTTATGGAGGAGCAAGTCAAGTTCACATGGAGGGAAAAACAAAATTTGAAATTGTTGGAGCTAAAAAACAAAACAAAAAGAAAGACAACCTTTATTTAATGAGGTCTACTTGTAAGGATTGGAGGGAAACCATAAGGGGGATTCATTTATGATTAAATATATCTCCCAAACCGTGAGGACCCTTATGACATGCCACATACCATCAAAATAGGCATGCAAGGAGAATCCAATAAAGGTGAACTTGACAATAAAAGCCCTAAATTTCCTTGTCATATTTGCCATCAAAGGCAGGGCCTCTTCTAGTTTTGTTTGGGTTGAAATCAATGACAACCATATTTCAACACTCAAGTTCTAATTGACTAGAAAAGAAAATAAAAGAAGACAATATATGATAGAAAACTACAACAACAACAAAAAAGACAAAATACATGATCTCAAATTTACAAACTCTTAATATGCTTCCAATTTAATTTTAGTTTACTACCAAATCAACATTTGAAAAACGATCCAATAAAACAAATATAGACATTGTCTTTTCACATACTCAACCTGCTTATGCAGTCATGGCATCTCCCACTTTTTCATGTGTCCAATATATCACTCTTTCACTCTACCACTTTTCCATGTGTCTAAATATATCACTATTTTTCATATATATATATATATATATATATCACTCTTTGGCTTTCTCACTTTTCCATGTGACTAGTTATATCTTTTATTGTGAAAGGTAATTGAACTTTAGTAAATCACTACCAATCAAATCTCTTTTGCTTTTCCATGTGACTAGTTATATCTTTTATTGTGAAGGGTAATTGAACTTTAATGAATCACTACTCAATCAAATCAATTCCTTAGTAACATAGTCATGTGCTATAAGATTAAAATAAATTCATTATTAATAAAATCATAGTTATCATAATAACATACAAAAGAACTCAAATAACGCATTTTATCATTCCGAACATAATTCTTGATTCTTGGATTCCTTCTAGTGAAAAAAAATGGAATTAAAATAACTTCAAATCATGTTTGGTACAAAATCTTGGAATTAGAAAACTCTATAAATGGATAGCCGAAAGACCAAATATTGAGAAATATTGAGGTTGCAGTTTAAGCTACTTCGATATGGATAGTAAAGGCTCCACTTCACTTCAATATGCATGACACAAATTAACCTCACAATAAGTCCTCACAAGCTAACATGATTCCCAAATACAATAAGTCCTCACAAGGTAACATGATTCCTAAATAGAGTAAGTCCTCACAAGGTAGCACCATTCCCAAATTGTACGCATATTTATGTATCATTGTGTGAAAGGCCATTTGGGGAAGGTGTACCGTACAAGGTGACTTTAAAATGAGTTGGTGTATGCATATATTATATAGCTCTAAGTGAAAGAGCTAAACAACCAAACAACCATATTATGGTAATGTTGGAAACATATAGTTATAATATATATGTGTGTGTGTGTGTGTGTGTGTGTGTGTGTTTTATGTGAAAGGTGTATGACACATGGTGGTCTTATAATAGATTGGTGTATGCATATTATATAGCTTCATGTGAAAGGCCAAACAGTGTAGAGAGCATCTACTCTTGTTATATGGAAATTGGGATCGTTACCCAAACTTTTATGGCCACTAATCTTCAACCTCGCTAACCTGGCAGTGAATGACCTTACATTATTGATTTTGATGTTACTTGTTCTTTGGTTGGAAGTGGAAATGTTGCAAAGGCACTTTCTTTTAGTATACAAAGGCATCATGAGATTTCTCTTGGTTTGAGGAAACAACGTTAATGAACAATTGGGTGCCCCGTATAAAATAAGAACAATAATATAACCCCCTCAGCAAGACTGGCGTCTTTATGCCCAACCATATCTATTTTACGCTTGTGTTGTTGAGGTTCGCCTTTCAGAGTTTTAGCAAATGGAACTTTATATCTTTGAAAGTAGGTGTGGAATTGGAGAAATGGGGCAAATTTTATCAGATTTTTTTGGAAGTGGGGCAATTTAGAGAATAGACTTTTTTATGCAATTTTCACAACCCCACATTTCACCATTTTTAACATGCATCGTTATTTTGTGGTTAATAAAATAGCCACATGATAACACCGATCATATTTCAAGAGTATACCCATGCAATAATGCTATATATTTACACCAAAAATTTTAGCCATCCCACTGGAAATTTAAAAACTCTTTAAAAACCTAGTTTATTTTCTCATGTACTAAATCAATTATTAAACATTATGAAGACCACCCTAACCTCTATTATTCTTTATCATTGAATGTAGTAAAAGCTTCAGCCAAAAATATTCATAACATACGAAAAGGGCATCGTTGTATCAATTCTTGAAAATATTCGTAACATAAGAAAGGGCCTTTTTCATATGAATTTTAAGATTTTTAAACTCAAAGACAATCTTAACATGGAAGCAACAAAAATGGCAAGCAAGAAATATAAATAGAGATGAACAAATTGAAGTTTTGGTTGCATGTCTAACATCCACTTATAGGATTATGGGATGTAAGAAATCTAGATAAACATGAATCAAAATTTAAGTTTTGATTGCATGTCTAACATCTACTTTTACATCTTTGAAAAGTTTTTCCAAAAAGCAAAATCACTTGAAACCCCTATTCTGTATGCCCTAATGTATATCACCCCTCACATCCTTTGAGTTCAAACTTTAGCTGCCTTCGCGATCTTTGTGATGAAGCAGGTTAGAAGACGAGCCAATATGAAATGTATGTCTCCTAAATTTGAAAAGGATGGAGGTTGAAAACAAGGTTATCCTCAATCAGTCGGTGAACTCAGAAAAATCTAGTAAATAAAGATCTGCACGTTATATATTTTCAGGGTCCTAGTAAATATTTTGAATAATTTCAATGGGGCTTGGTTAAAGCCAAACACCCTCGAGGCTTGGATCAAGATTTAAAAGTGTTTCTACTTAATTGTCTCCAACAACAAAAAAAGGCAAAAAAGATGTCAGAGATGATCCATGGATCACGCAGGGAAACAGCTTGTACTCATTGGTAAGTTTTGACCAAGAACAAAATTCCCACTGCTATATTCCAATATGGCGGCTATCTCCCATGTCACCAAAAAGAATTACGGGATGACAAAACCATTGAAAAAATTGAAAACAAAATAAAAAAGTTCTTAGACAAAATAGAACATGGTATATGAATGTACATGTGAACAAAATTGGAAAAATACTTCAGGAGACCATGTAAAGTCAAACCAAGGATTCAATACATGTGTAGAAACTAGACTAAACATATGCAGTTCAAATGCAAGATTATTTTGCAAGCAATTGTCCAAAGAAATCTAATCCACTCATGAGCAAATCTCCAACGTGTCACTAAGGAGTAACTCAATTTGATATAATATTTTATTAAAGTGTACTGGTATATCAATCATTGAAAATGACATTTGGTTTCTTCTTCCAAGATCTAAATGTCTCTTCTTATCCACCAAGAACTCATTATATTTCATTTATTTACAAACATCTTAAGAATTATGTAACAAACAAAGTTCGTATACTCAAAGGAATGCTCTAATGCTAATGCAACAAACAAAGTTTATATATGCTCTCATACCAATATATCAAACAAGGTTTGTATACTCAAAAGTTAACTACTCCATAAAACTTGGAATGTGAAGATTTCCATTGAAGATACAAGAATGTGTTAAAATGTATTAATAAGAATGGTTTGATTACCACTGAGAGTCACGTATATTAGGCAAATACACTTTCATGAGTGGTCATGCTCTTAGAAACATGCATCTTTCACTACTAATTATTAGTTAATTAATCATTATATATATATAGATAGATAGATAGTTTCTCTCTTCAAAAAGCTTTGTCGAGGTTTATTGTTTGACACGACGTGTCATTTGTTTCTTTGTCTTTTAATCTTTTCGTATTTTTCAGAGTTCTTTGAATTGGCATCTTAATTGATACATGATATGATCCTCTAAGAATAAACAAAATTGACACTGAATAAAAGATTTGACCATCCTAAATAAATCATTTGCACAATCTTATAGTTATTGGAAACTTGTGATGGATTGTTATTACATAATTAGATTGTGCAAACTTCATAGTTCTTCAAAACATAAGTTTGTTGTTTATGTTCTAAGTAATATAGATTCGTAAATTGGTTGAAGTGTATATTCTTGTGATTCCGATGAAGAGAAGAAATTATTCGTGTTTGATCTTCCTTTAACATGTGTGTGATAATTTTCTTACTTTAAGTACTGATGTAGTTGAGTTGGTTATAGAATTTTCACTTGGAATTTTCATCCCCTAAACAACAACATTTGAATATGTTTTTACTTAACTGATTTGTTAACTTCTTGAATTGTGATGTTGATTGAGTCAATAATCGTTCCTCTTTCTTCACCTTGAACTAAAGATTTCAACACTTCTTTCATTACAAGTTCTTCTAATTTGTTTTTCAATGACTTCTTATTTTTAAGATTCTTAATTTGAGTGAGTAGACTTTGATTATAGTTTCTAAATCATAAGAGTTCATCATTTTCCAAGCCAACTTATGAATTTTCCTTATTTTTGTTCAATATAACTTCTTCAAGCTCTTTTTGCTTTTTGACATTATTTTTGGATTATCATAAAACATTAATTTCAAAATATCCTTAAGGTCTTTTGATGAAGACAATATCAAATGTATTGTGTTGTTATGTCTTGGAATGCGACTAACTTTTTGAAAAAGAACAAGAATTTGCTTCTGTGTTTAACATGAACATACCTAATTCCTTGAACCAAAGTCGACTGAGAATTACGTTAACCTCTTTGTTACGCATATTTACAATATGTACTCATAATAATCCACTGTCACTTGTAAATCATTAATTTCACTCATTTTTGCCAAATATATATTTTCTTTATCCTTTATTTGGCTCTAAAACTAATAATTGATTTGCCAAATTAATATTGATATAATTATTATCAATGCTTCTACTAATAGTAATACTAATTTCTTTCCTTTAAATACACCTTTTTAATGTAAATAATCTATAATCTACCATTGAAATACCTTTATAAAAAAATCTTCTTTCCTTTATTTTCAAATTAAAACCTATTTTTTTTAATCAGTAATTGAATCTATTTTATATTTGTCGACAACAATTTGATGTGAAATGATACTTTAATTAAAATGTTTATATATTATTTTGATCCCCTTTTTGAAATATATTAACTTTACTATAAGTTGGAATATTCTCCAAAATCACCATAAAAGTATATATCTCATCTTTAATCCACTTAGTGATAAAATTTAATACTACCCTTTTCACTTATTTCTCTCTTTATACTTGTATAAAAATATAACGAGATGCTTTCACGTATCTTTTACAATTTTTAATATATATAAAATTGGATTTTTTTTAATTATTTTGTTTTCAACCTTTACAATAAGGTTGAAAGAAAAAATGACGCCCTTTTACTTATTCAGAATGCCGAGTTATCTTTTTATATATAATCGAATCGAAATCCATTGAAGGTGGTGGCTGCAATGGAATTTAACTTTAATACCTATTCCTTTAATACATATTCTTTTGATTGATTTTAGCAATACTAATTTTTGTGCCAAGAGCTAACCACCCTGCTATAGGGCATTAGCTGCATGCCTTTTAACTTTATAACACACTCGCGGTCATAACGAGATAAATGAAAAATAATGAAGTGTTGTAAACTTAAAAGACATGCAGCTAACCAGTCATTTAATGCCCTATAACAAACTGGTTAGCTCTTGCCAATTTTTGTAACAGCAACCCTTATCTTTAAATATGTTTTAAATAGGAATCAGTGACCATAGGAAAAGAGAGTTTCAAATATGACAGGGCGATTGTATGGACAAGAGTTTGTTGCATACAATTGTACTAATTCATAATTAATATCTAAATAGATAAAGCTATTGCGTCACTCCAGGTACATTAGAGGATAATCGATTGTGGAGGTGACCGCTGGAGTGGCTGAAATGTCGATTGTGCAGCCACTGGCGGAGGAGAGAACCGAACAGAGCAACAGTGCGGGGAAACCTACGTGCGATGGCTGTAGTGTGGTGGTCGCTGATTGGATAGCGGCTGCGGGATTTGTAGCAGCGAGCGTTATTGGTAGAAGGAAGCAGAAAAATCAGTGAAGGCGGAAGAAGAATCGTGGCAGAGGTGTCAACATCGTAGACTACAACTAGTTTGTTGCAGCGGCCGCTGCGTTGACAAACACACTAAAAAGGCCACCTCGGTGGAAGGCAAACAAAAAAGCACAATAGAAAGAAACCGTTAAAATTAAAGCTTTGTTTTGACCAACTACCAACAAGGAAAAAAACCAGTATTATATGAAGTTGAAATTGTAGGGTATTCAGAATATCAGCAGGTTTTCTTGCATAAGAATGCATTCAAAAGGAGTTACTCTGATATTGTCATGAGGTGTATGCAATCAGCATACAGGGCATTGTTGTAACTTTTCTAAACCAGCACGACATGTATTTTTTCCAATCAATTATTGGCAGCAATTGAGGCACAATGATAATCATTTACACATCCTACTGATGGCTGATTTCAAGTATTACTGGCAGTAAGAAGCACTCTTTAGCCATTTAGACATCTATCCTTAGACATGTTCATACAGTGAGTAATCAATGGAGTTGTCTATAATGCGACTTTTTGGAGATTCCAGTGACGGAATCCGGCGGAAGAAATTGAGGTTAAATCTTGATTTGTTGCAGTTAAAATGGTTTTTTAACTGCATATTTGGATTCAGCGCCCTGAAAAAGCCGTGGGACGCTTTGATTGTGCAGAAACTATCTATCAAACTTGCGATTCCAATAAATTGCTGCCAGATTTTGACCTGAAAAACCCACCGGAAAGGCTTCCAAAAAGTCTCATTATAGACAACTGCGTAATCAATATCTAAAGGAGGCACCTATCTTGATGAAGATGCGTTTTGGGCAGGCTTCCAAGCATAATCAAGGCCTCATGAAGAGCCACCTCACCTAGGCAGTTTCCAAGACTTGTTTTTAATGAAGTATTTGATGGTCAGAGCCTAAAGTGCCTTGCTTGAAGAACACCCTACTTCACAAGGGTGTTGTGAACGATCTTGTGGAATATTAAGGATGAAAGCACAAAATGATGAATGCTTCTCCTGGAAAAAAAAGCTCGGGCAAAGATTAGAAAGCACTCTCATTAAGAAGCACTCCACTAGAATACTTTATGACGAGGTTAAGAAAAGGGCAGAGTTGAAAATGCTAGCAAAAGAATTGATCTTGAAGAAGCCTCAATCAGAGCTCAAACAAGAACTACAGCTTGCAATGAAGGAGAAATCAGAATTGGACGTCATATGCAAGTGTCTTCATACATTTATCAGAAGCTTCTCGATGAAGAGGCATACTGTTGCCCTGTTTGTGATATATATCTTAGCCATGTGCCTCTTGACAAAGCTCAACCGAACAACTTACAAGATGTCAGCACCAAAATATTTACTTTGAAAAAGGAGAACGATGAAAACATCTGACATTGCCCCACTTATTTCTCCACCTGCTAGGAGGAAGGAACACAGTCATTATCCTCATTAGTAATTAACAGTCCGGTTTACAAGCTTTTGTTCAGTGTTGTTTAAGATAGTATGCCATTCAAGCTAACTCTGCAGGGGCACAATGTCTATGATTGATGTTGCTAGTTAGACATTCAGTTCTTTAACCATACAATGTTACAAGTGAACTATAATAATGAAAGAAACGCTGGCTTCAGAAACCCATAGTTGCCTTCCGCAAAGAAACATTGGTTGCCAGCTCAGTCTTTTGGAGAGGCTAGGCCAGTGTCATTGCATCAAATGGTCAGTGTTCATTCAATGGGACAAAATAAAGACACCTGTTGCTAATGCATCTGGAATAATGGAAGCCAGGAGACAGATCAATGAATCCAAACTTTGATTTGAGTAAAGAATACTTTGATGAGTTGAAGTATAGCAACAGCTCAGTCATGCATTCAGATTGAACAGTTATTAAAGAAGAAGATAAAGACTTCCAGACAATGAAGTTGGCAGTGCAGTGTTGTTGAAGCCAGAGCATTTGAACTGGTATCATCATGGAAAATGATGGACAAATCAAAGGTATTGGTAGATTTTGCAACCCCCCACACCCCCAACCTGCTTGACAATTAATAGAGGGGGGTCCAAAATTGTATTCTACTGGTTTTGAAAAGTTGGCGTGGCTATTTATAGTTGGGTCTGGGTCCCTTCCCTCACATTTTTCAAAAGCACCAGGGGGGATCCCCCAGAAAGCACAGGCATGACAAGTACAAAGATGCATAGCCACTGTGGGATACTTCTAGAATCGAGCCAAGCATCCAGACCACAGCCAGCATAAAGCCACGAGACCAACCGAACTAACTCCATTAACCAGCACTACCCCAGATGTCAATTACAAATAGAAGCATATCTCAAAACCAAAGCTTTTCATCGTGAGATTGAACTAGTTCATAAATCTACAGCTGGGAAGGGTATTGGTGTCATGCAAACATCACAGATTGCCTCTGAATCTGGCAGGGAGTCTGTCTTTCCTTCATCATTCTTTGGCAATAAACAGGCATTAACAATAAAGGGTCTTTGGGCTGCAATTTATTGGCAGGCAGATATGTGACTCTCTTCCTGGTACCTCCATTGCGAGTAGAGTTGCATCACTGGAAAGTATTACAGATTCAATGACACCATCCATGGTCCAACAACTGCTCATTACCATTTGCCCCGTGGTCTTTCTGTCAGTGTTAACAGAAAATTTGAGGATTTCCTCGTCAAACTCACTGGTTATTTCCCACATAAAAAGGAATGGATCTCCCAAGTTTACCATGAATGTCAGAAGGAGACAGCCCGGAAGTATATAAAAGATCCAAATTTACTGTGTTTCATTGCTGCAGAGTATTTCATTGTGAGCACAATGAATGCCTTGTGGACACCAACGATAAATACGAGGATGAATCACCCAGTTGGTAGCATTGGTGGAATTGCCAAAAATCTGGCTAAGGGTTTAGTGGATTATGGTTCGATAATTTTGTACAAAGCAAACATCAGAAATATTATTCTTGAAAATGAAAAAGCCGTGGCCCGTGAAATTGTTGAAATGCTTGAGAAGACGCTTATTCCAGGTTTTAAAGAAGCAGTGACTTTTAAAGAGGTTGGCACAACCAAAACACACGTGATTTCTTACTTGGAACAAGGGGGCTGACAGATCAATTCCATCAACAACCCTGAAGGACTGCTTAGGATGCCTCAACAACCCTGAAGGACTGCTTAGGATGCCAATATAGGGGAATTGGAACAACGACTTGAGTTTCATTCTGCACCCACTCTCAATGTTCACTGGTGCAACAATGTCTCCTTTAACACGTACACTATGGACAAGATGATGTATGTTTGTAAATTACCTTTTAGGGCATCAGAATGAAGTAAATGCTATTAAATGAAATTCTACAGGGACAATTCTTGCTCCTATGAATTCACGTGATCTCAAAGAGCACAGCAAGGAAATTTATCCAATCAAGTGGACCTCTAATGGTCCCAGCTTTTTGCAAATGGAAAAGATTTGCACGAACGAAGACTGGCCCAGAAAGAGATCAAAGAAGATATCCCTAAAATCTGCAATTATATACTGGTTGTAGTAGTGCAAACAGCAAGGTACAGCAATTGAAATGGAATAAATCTTGTCATTTAACAAATTCTCACATAGCTAGGTATGCTATAAATTGGGATATGATTTTGTCCTCGAGGGAATTGGCTAAAATCTAAAACAGATGAAAAAGAGGCATTGTGCAAGTTAGTCATTGACATCATTCAGCACGCCTTCCTACCATTGTGGTTATTGTAAAAGAAACAGAATGAAAGAGAACTGGTTTCCTTCCAAAAAAAAATCAAATATTACACACATTATTGTCGAAAGAAATGGCATGGAGCTAAAAGGAAGTTTTGGAGAACTCAAGAAACAATATTCTTTTTGAGAAAAATGGATCTGATATTTCATTCATGTTCACAAAATGATACAATATAAAAGTGTACATTACTGGGAGAAAGCAGAGGCATATCAGTTTCCCCTTCCAACATTGGCAAGAAAAGCCAACATGTCTTCTTGTGCTCATTTTGTCAGAGTTCCACTCTTTTCTAAATTTTCCATTTCTGACCCAACACAAAATGGCTGAATCTGATTTGTTAGTCATTTAAATGCCTGCTCTTCGATTATCTCACAAACTCAATGCATGTCATCCTTCTAGCACTTTTTCAGCTATATTTAATATTTATGATCATCGAAGATGGTGAAAATGTGATGGAGCTTTTTTTCACATTATGAAGTAAAATAAACTAGATAAAATGCTAAAAGACAAGAGGTGGACACCTGGTAACTTAGCTATCAGTAAGGAGTTAATAACAAAGCAGAATGACTTTATTTGGGAACAACATGTAGCTTGAGGTGTCTAGCTCCAAAACAACCCTGTCTTTTACTACTTTAGATTCAGTTTCAAAATTCCAGGAATGCATTTAATCCTCAAAGACCATAAAGCAAGCAGCTGAAAGCTTCAGGAAAAGGGGTGGATAATTTTTGGCACCACCCCTGTGCTTTTGTAAATAAGCCCAAGGAAGGAGCTTTTCTCTGTAATTTTTCTGATTGAGGCATCCATCCATTGGATTTACCCTCTCGTATATTCAGAGCCCTGTTTTTTCTCTCTTGGGTTTCCTTCTTTGTACACTATCTCTGTGGTGTTGGAGATGCCATGGTTTTGTGGAGTACTCTGGAGACAGAGATTCGGGTCTGGTGATTAGACCCTCAGTGGTACTTGTTGAAGACGAGAGAGGATACACCTTGATTGGAGCCAAGAAAAAGTCTTGCTAGTGTGATACTAGATTGCTGAGGACTTTCTGTGGAACTAGGGTTTTTCATAGTTTCCCCCTTCATTAGGGTTTTGGAGAGCTATGGATTATGTACATGTACTTCATCTTATATATATATAAAGGTTGCAGTTGTCCTAAATTGTATCAATTGCAAATTTGATTTTTAGCATTCGTTATCTTGTTTTGGTTATTTCCAGCAATAGTTTGTCATGGTGATTTCACAGAAGTGAGGGTTAAAACTGCTGAGTGATTTAACATTAATATAGAAGTTTGTAATGTCCTCTGAAAATTGAGAATGAATGAAGGGCAAAATAGAATATTGATCCCTGTAGGCTACAGTCCACAATAAAGGTAAAAACTGCCGAAATACCCAATGTATGGGTGAATTTTGGGGTAGTTGGGCAAGGAAACCCAAAATTGGGGTTTGAAATAAAATTTACCAGTGTCAAAATATTGGTATCGGCAAAATATCTGCGAGTCTGGAAAACATCTTATCAGCAATATCGGCAGACATAAAAAGTCATTTTTTTCAGAATTTTAAACATAGCCAAAATTTTCAAAATATGGCGATATTTAGCCAATATTTTCAAAATATCGCAATATTTTCAAAATGGAAAATATTGCGATATTTACTAGGAGATATATCGTTTTGCTGAAAATATCACCATATTATCAACACTGAAATTTACTCAATCAATCAAGAAGAGACCCCTCTGCAAAATCTATAAATACAAGAGGGTTGAATTCATCTTGGGGAGCATCAGTGTGGAACATTTAATTTGTTTCTTGAGCATTATCTTTGAGGGTTTAAGACCCCTTTTCTCTTGTCAATGGTGAACGATTCCACCCTATTTGACACTTTCTATCTTTCTTCATTCTGTTCTGGCACAGGAAAACCATCTGGGGAAGCAGCGAAATTCTTGTTGATCTGGATTCTTGTTTTGGAACAGGTTGACCTTTGAAAGACAGAAAAATTCCTTGTTTGTCTTCTTCTGGCCACAGGAACTCTCCATTTCAGGCAGCAAAGTCTTTTTCTTTGTTTGATCTTTGTTCTGGCTACAGGAAATCATTCAATGAAGACAGCAAAATTTGGAAGGTCTCTGTGACAGTTGGGTTTGTACCTTGGAATCTGGAACAGGATCTCAGTAGGTATTTTATTCTAGTTTGGAACAAAGTTTGTGCATGGAGACACCCTCGCAAGGCATCCTCTAGCTGAAGGCTGCATTTTTGTGAAAGTTGGGAAATTACAGACCCTAGCATGGCAATCTATAGCAAGGAATCTACAAGTTGGAGGAAAGTATCACCTTGATGTTTTAAGAGGGTCAAGGCCAGATATTAATCCCTGATTGTGAACAGTGGTAAGGACAAAGGCCATAAACATTGGCTGTGGATGGAAAACAGGATTTTGAGGCTGGAAGAAAGGAACGGGAGTCCTCACTGTGACCTGAAACAGAGCTGAATCAGCAGAAAAACCCTTATGGTGGATTGAAAAGGATTGAAAGTCTGTGCTTGGTAAACAAAAGAGAGCCAAGGGTTGTGGCATCTAGCATAGTAAGTAGCTTTATGACCAAGTTGGTCTAAAACAAATCTTGAGTGAAGTTCTTCATTGTGGTATCTGGTTAGGGCCTCCGGTCCTGTTGACCAGGAGTTTGAATTATCACATCTGAAGTTGAGGTTTGTTGTGGATTGACCTACACGCTGTATGGAATTGATTTGGCATTACTCAGTTTAATATATTGTTGAATAATATATTGTTTTTGCCAAGGTTTTATACTGCTGTTAGCAAAGGTATTGAACTGTTGGATGGACACACTATTTATTGGATCATCTGAATAAATTTGACTGTTTTATTAAATTAAGTCATTGTATTAGTAAGAATGGAACAAAATTGCAACAGGAAATTCTAGGGAAGAATTACCTTAGACCATTATGAAAATAATAGGGCAGATTTCCCACTGCAAATCTGAATTATGCAGTGATTACAGATATGATTTTGTGCTTGCAAGGTGTGCCCTACGAGACGAAACTTTTGGCATGTTTGGTATCCTAACTCTTGAATTTCCAATTGAATTGAAATAGTTTCCATTGTTTGTTGCTGCTATTTATATTTCAGATCATCACGAAGGCCGAATATTCAAAGGGTTATTTCTGGAAAACCTCGAGTGTAAGGTGAAATTTCAGGACTACGTTCAAAGTCAGATTCAAAAATTTCACAACCCCTTGCTGATTTGTGCCAAATTATAAGAAAAGTTTCAACCACCAACAGGTGGATAGACTCTGGACACTTGGTATCTTAGAGATCTATCAGCCATGCTCAAAGTGGGTCTTCTTGGACCCTGGGATAGGCCTTCTTCGACCTATGCCCAAACAACTCTTTGTTCTAAATGAGTTTGGAGATTATTTCAAAGTAAATCCATCCTTACCCATCAAACAAAGATTCTTGGGTCTCAAGCGTAACAATAAAAAAGCACTGAATGTATTAGTCAAAAATGAAAATTAGCAATGGCAGGCAGAAGATGTGGAAATAAAAACTAAAGGACCATTCAGCAGATTAGCAATCTTGCATGACACTTCAAACCATCAAATCTGACAGTAAAAACTAAAGTGCTGTTCAGCAGATTAGCAATCTTACGTGATGCTTCAAATTGTTCTTCAATCTGACATTCCATTAGAAAATAAATCAAAAATCCAGCTATCTAACAAATTTGTAATTACTATACTCTGCTCAGTTGAAAATAGAACCATGACCAGTGACCACAAAAAATTATCCTCAATCCTAACTACAAAGCTCTTTCGACGTTACTTGGGGGCAACACTAAACATTGTGAACATAGCAAGATTATTCATTAATCTTGCTAAGTGTCTCAAGAACCAAAATTTGCTTGCTTTTAAGCAGCACCAGCTCCCTTTCCCTTCTTTCTCTGAATCTTTTTCATGTAAAACTCAAGCTCACGACCCTCAAGAATATACCTGCCAAACATCAAAATAGTACATTTTCAGAACCAAGAAAACATATTAAATTCGTCATCAATATGCATACCACAATGATCTAGTACTTTGCAAGCAAACAAACATACCCATCAGCACGTCCACACTGGCCTGGACGTGAAGCAATTGCAGCCAAAAGCCGACCACTAGCAAATTGCTCTTCCAGATGTGAGTCAAGTTTGTGACCTTCTTGTCGCTTCTCGATCTTCCTCAAAAGATGTTTGCTTTTTTTCTTCTCCTCCTCGGCTGTAGCTTCTCCCTCCTGTGTATAAATTTTAAACACAACAACACACAAGTAAGGAAAATTCATGACTATCAATCATACAAACAATACTAAGTTGTTGGACAGAATATGTTAATGATCATCTACAGAGAATACAAATGCAGTCTCATAGCCGAACAGTTCTATTTTTATAGTAGAGATTCCATCAGAGCACAGTTATATATGGCTCTTCAAGACAACTAGATACTTTCTTGTATATTTCACAGATAAAAACCAGAAGGAAAAGTTGCAAATCCAGATGCACCGCCAGAAGCAAAAATCAACATTGCAAACTATTCTCTTTTTTGAGGAAATAATCATCATTTAAATATAAGCTCAAAGCACTATTAGTCATTAACAATATTTGGGTAAACAGTATGGTCCCTTGGGAAAGGCTCACATAAGTTGATTCCGCCAGAAAAGGATCTTATTATGTATTTTAAAGTATCTTAACAATATAATCATGTTCCAAACTTCCAGCAATTCTATAATTATAATCCTCACAACCTAGTTTCTGTGAGGATATGTCATCACATGGCTACGATATCACATCTGTGGCTAGATTACACTTAGAAATGCAATATGCATACTTTATATGGAGCTAATAAACAAAAGGTGGGCAGAACTATGGACGTTTCTTAATGAAAAGTACATCAGAATGTTTAGTTTCTGTGATCTCAAGAAGGTCAATAAAGCAATTGAGAGGTGCAACAGCTTACTGGAGTAGTTATCATCCATTGATAACAGGCATGTACTCGGGGCACTCAACAGAGATAATGATGCTATAGCCAACAAAATATACAGCCCTCCTTTTACTCTTAAAATCCAGATACCCAGTGGATCTGATTAAGTCTCAAGTTCTCTCATCCCATAAGCAAGTTGCGGTAGACATTGAAATTCAGATAAGAGTAAGCATGCTTATCTGAACTTAGGGTAAGTAAGACGACACCTTGAAAAGACTAGTGAATCAATAGACCTGGTGCCTTTGACAGAGTTCTGCACTCGAAATTCTGAAGTTTTGACAGATGATGAGAAGGAAACAGTAGCATTAACAAGGAACAGCATGTGAGGGCATGCGCACTATGTGATTTGGAAGTCTTTCACCTACAGTGCTCTAATCACCCAGTTCAAGTATTTGCAGGATGCTTTGGCACAGAGTGGTGAAAGCACAGGTTTACAGAATCATCAATAAATGAACAATCAGTGTTTTCAATAACTGAGAATAAAAGGTTTACCAGCAATATAGTTTATAGTGTTGATCTATATAAAATACAAAGTTCAATCTCAGTGCTAGTGCCAACACTACATAGTTGATAGTTAAACAGGTATGTCGGATTCAGAGGCAGGTTTCAAGGTGCATTCTCCAAGGTAGAGATAAGAAATTTCCAAAGCCAGAGATAATGGATAGTCTACTGCTATCCGCATTTATCTATATACAATACAAAGTTCAATCTCAGTGCTAGTGCCAGAACAACATAGTTAAACAGGTCTCTCAGTTTCAGAGGCAGGCTTCAATCTGCATTATCCAAGGTAGAGCAATTTTTTCAAAAGCCAGAGATAATGGATAGTCTACTGCTATCCACATTTATCTATAAACAATACAAAGTTCAATCTTAGGTGTAATGCCAGCACAACATAATTAAACAGGTCTCTCAGTTTCAGAGGCGGGCTTCAATGTGCAGCATTATCCAAGGTAGAGCATCTTTTTCTACTGCTATTGGCATTGTGGCTCTGAGATGTAACAAATAATATAAAATTATTTCTGCTGTGAATGAAACTATTACCATATTAAACGTTCGCAATTAAAACAACATGAGACAAACAAGGATACCGCGTCAAGCATTTATGAATCTTTAGATTCATAAAAGCTACATACGAAAGACATGACTCAGTCATGAACGTATACCGTATATACAAGTTGGCGAAACTACATCACAAAATTTATGTAAAACCTTGAAAAGCTCTATCATAATTAGTTTATGAGGTATAAACTATATTTAAATAATCATCTACTAAACATTTCCCCTCAACCTACCTCGGTAGTCTCTTTCTTGACCGCAGCAGCAGCAGCCTTCTTCTTCCTGCCAATATCCTGACCGTAGTGCAGCTCATACCACTGACGGAAAGGAGCAGCATCAACCTGAATGATGGCACTCTTTACCAAAGTCTGGGTCCTGACAAGCTCGTTATTAGATGCATTGTAAACCACATCTAATATACGAGTCTTGCGAGTCACAGCCTCGGAACCCCAAGAAAAGTTACCAGTATCGAGTCTCAAAGCCCTCCACTTTACATTACCTCCTCTCACACGCACCCTTCTTACGGTCTTGTTACTCGACAGTTTCGTCATCGAAGGCTGTCTGCCCAACTCATACCTGCACGTATTGCAAAAAGCTAAACACATTAGAAATATAAAACCCTACAAAACCAAACTTCCTTTGACATCAAAACCAAATTCATTTAGATTTGGGACACATGATACTCCAAATCTATAAATCAAGAAAAATATCTATGGTTTACAATTAACAATAACAAAAGAATAAAATAAACAACAAACGAAACAAAACAAACAAACAAAAAATCGTTACCCTCTAAACAGCGAAATGAAAATATATAAATTTCAGGGCGATCCACAAAAACTTTGAAACACTTGAAACCCAAATTTACAAATCGGTACTTAACGAAACCTCGCATTGTAAAACAGGCCACCCAAAAGAAACATAAAGCAGAAAATTTGCTTGTAATGACAGAAATTGGTGCTAAAGGTTGAAACCCCTTACTTTCGCTTCTTCCTCCACACCTTCTTCTTCCCTCCAGTCGCACGTTTCTTGTGAAGTGAATCCCTTGAGATACCTGTATTGGTGCATTTACGGGGTTAATATTGTTGTTACAGATGACAGAATAACAGCAGTAGTGTACCAGAATAAATGAATCCATGGCAGCATGCCTCTTACCCATGGTTTCAGAATCGACCAGAAACTCTGCAGATCGGACCGCACCGCCGCAACCCTATACCTAAAACCGAGAGGGAAGAGGAGGAACGAAAGAACATAAAGGCCGATGGAAGTGAGATGAAACCCAGTATACCAAGACTAGGGTTTGCGTATGCCAGCCAGGTCAAAGTATATACCTTTGACCTGCTTTGCTCATTTCAACATATTATCGGTATTTTAACACCAAATAAGTCACTTAGGACGAAAGAAAAAGCATAATTACATATATGAAAAAAAAATGACCAGCAGCCACTCTTGCTTTTGCTACATACATTACAAACTTATGGTTTAGTTTACAATTGAGATGTCCGAAGACCGTTGGCACTGGAGTCTAGATCCTCGACCACTCTTATTTTAGTTATAATATATTAGAAATTTATGGTTTAGTTTAGGATGGAGATGTTCAAAGAACATGGGAACTCGAGTGGAGTCTTAAATTTTAATGGGACGATTCTAGTTCCAGTTTTACTATGACGAACCATGTCTCTAAAAGCATGGACTCAGGTGGATGGGATGGGATCTTAAATTTTAATGGGATGTTTCTAGTTCCAGTTTTATTATGACGAACCATGTTTCTAAGAGTATGGACTCAGGTGGATGGGATGGTAAACTATCATCCCTACCACTCAAGCTAAGCACAAGTTGATAACTAACAATTGTTAGTTTGTGTGTTGTTAAATATATCTTAGTAGTTTGTTGGTTCCCCATCAACCATTTTTGTTTAAAAAATAATTAACTAGCAATTGCCTCTAAAGGCCCAAATATATACCAAAGGAATAGAAGATTTGAGAAGATTTTGAACAACTAAATCACTAAAGATAATAACTCTTATTTCTAATATTATTGTATAAAGGTTATTTGAAAAAGATTGAACAAACTCTGTTTTCAAATTTTCAATGATATTTATTTTTGTGTTTTCAAATTTTATGAACTTTAACAATAATTGTTAATTTAATATCCGGAAAACTACACAAACAAATGAAGTACAAACCACAACACTAACTTGTCAAAGTTTGAGTTGCATTTAATGCATTGAATGACTTGTGAATGTTACATTTGCATTGAATGTTGGCACAGAAGGTAGTTTTGATAATAAAAAAATGTTGGGAGGATTTAAAAATCAAAATGTTGTGAACTTTCAGCCATCTCGCATCTAAATTTTAGTGTGATGATGTGTAATTGAAACATTGTAGAAACAAACTTGTCGTGTTGAACCGATGCCTAGATCTATCAGCTTCCTACCCTATCTAAAATTGAATTGACCCAGTCCAACCATCTAAGGCTATCGATTATCCTCTACAATCCCATTCACACCAGTAGTCGTCGCATTTTAGTTGTGTCGGTGCTTTGAAAGGGTAGATCGCAGAGAAGCTAATGATGGTTCTTGAATTTGCATGTGGCCTTTTAACATTCAGCTCACAACACTTGCCTTTAGTCTCATGGCAAGATCCTCTTCTACACACCAAAGTGCCACCATAACAACTTTCCTCACTTCATCCTCCTCCAACACTCCATCCACTAAACGAGGATCCACAATTTTTATGAATTTTTCGTCTTCAAATCTTTGCTTGGTTGCAGCAAGAAGACAACAAGCTTTCACAGTGCAGAAGAATGGCAATGGTTGGTGAAGCACTCCCAACCACCCCAACTGCCTGCAAACCCACATTTTTTTTGTGAAATATATTTATGGCCTCAATCTAACCCACTCAGACCTACTAGGAAAAGGCGGGTCACTTACCGAGTCATAATTTTACCTATTCACAAGGAGGTTGGAGCAGGAGGGGTTCTTTATCGCCTTGACAACAAGAAAAAGTCTCAATTTGCTTGGGGATTAGGTGTTGCTACAAATAATCAAGCTAAGTATCTAGTTTTGTTGCAGGGTCTAGAATTAGTGCTCTCCAGGGATCTTCGACATCTCACAATCTTTGGAGATTCTAAGATCGTCATTCAAAAAGTGTCTAAATGCAGAAAAAACGACAAGCAGTTTCTTCCTCCAATACTTCATCGAGTGAGATATCGATGGACAAATTTGTCTCGATTGTCTTTTACCATATAAGAAGAAACCTAAATGAGGTTGTGGATTCCGTGGCCAATTAAGGCACACAACTTTCGCAAGTAGAAATAAAGATTGATAATGAGGCCATAGTTGTCAAAGATATACCATATAAATGTTAAGTATAGTTAAATTGGTTAAGACCACAAGGCAAGCTAAGTGGGGAACAAGGATTTGGATCAATGCCATTAATTACACAATGCATAACCAAGCACACATTCTTAAAGCTCTGCAGTGAAGGCTCTGGAAAGATATGGAGACTGGAATCAATCTTAACAGGTGGGAAAAAAATTGTACCTTCGAAAAGGACACATAACATATGGAATAATGTGGATAAGGAAGTTAGAGCAGGTTGTATGTGTGAAACTTTATTTTGTTATGTCAATCTTTAAGGTGATAGAGCTAGTATCATTGATTTCTAGAGGAGTCATTCGATTATCATTATGGACTCTGCAAGTGGTGCTCTGGCGATGCATGTTGTTATTAATGAGGAATGGAATGAGACTGGAGTGCATTTGGAAAGTGGGATGGTATATATAGGAACTCTGGGGTTTCTAGATATTGGTGAATGGGAATTATGAAGTTGCATTAGCCAAGCCCGCTTTCGGTTTTGGAGTTGTCTTAGCATGATGGAGAATTCTCTGAGAGGCAGTGAGGAGGATTTCAGCCCAACCCTTGCAAGAATGGAAAAATTACTTGAGTTCATCATTTCCTTAATTTTAGGTCATGCGGCATTGTTCTTGACAAGAGAAAGAGGTCAAAATAATATGATGGCTCACCGGTTGAGTTTATTAGAGCTAAAAATAGACAGGCTCCAGTTTTCCATGGAGATGGTGGAATTATGTTTGGACAATCAGCCAGGGGAAGAAGAGCGAGGCGTTGAAGACGAGTCTTTCCCTGCAGACAATGATGAGGAGCAGATGGAAATTGGGTCGCTTAATGGTGATACCATCAAAGGTAGAGATGGTGAGCGCAATGTCCAAGAAAGTGCTCAAGAAGTCAACCCCAAGGAGGGTATTGAAGCAGAAGTGGAAGGTCAAGGAAATCAAGTTGTGGGGAATATGTAGCTTTCTTTTTCTTTAGAATTAGATTATGTTATGTAGATATCTAGATTTTGGAGGGGTTTTTTGGAGGATTTATGGAGTTCACTAGTTTAGTAAAGTTAATTATAGAACAAAGGATAACAAAGTGATCCAGGTGGATGTTGGTGGCCACCCACCTATCCCATTTGGACCCCCACAATTGTCTCTTTCAGCATTTTCAGTTTCCTTAATTGTAGCACAACTTACTATTTTTAGCAGGTTTTCGGGTTCTGAACTTCCGGAGCCGTTTTGAGGCCCTAAACGACGTTTTTTGGGGAATCCAAGGGCAACATGCGTCCATGCAATGGACCGATGTTGCCCGTTCAAACAATGGTAGTTCTCGGATAGATCTTTCTAACGAGCTATCATACGCGTCAAACGGAGATCGTATGCCAAAGTTACGACCCCGGAAATTGATGTACCAATTTACCCAAAACGGGGCCCACAATTTGGCGTTTCATCTTCTAAGGGTCGGTTTTGGAATGTGAAGGGTTTTCCATTGTTTCTCAATAATAAATAGGCCTTCGAGCCTCATTGTAAAAAAAGTTCGAAACAGTTCAGAGACATGTAGCCACACATCTCTTCTCAGAGATAAGCTACCATCGTCCTAGCTCGTTTATTTCCAATTCTGGTTGTAAGCATATTTCGGTATTTTCCATTAATGAAATGAAGTGTTATTTCCGCTGCATCTCTTTATTTTATGGTTATCGCATCTCTGTATTTATGGTTATCTCTGTAATCTATTGCGTTCCTGTTTAAATCCGGATCAGTGGTATCAGAGCGGTCTGCTTTTTCTCGGTTTTTCTTTGCATGTCCCCGACGAGGTCAGGATATAAGGAGTTAGGGCTTGAACTGGTCGAACCTTTGCAAGACCAGCCTCGAAAATCCCGACGGCCTCCCCTGGCGGACGAGAAGAAAGACGAGGGGGCAGGAGATCCTATCAAAATCTTGCTCGAAGAAGCCCTCGAGCGGCAACGGAACGCGATGATGGACAGTTTTGCGCAGATTCTTCAGCAGCTACCTAGAGGTGACGCATCGGCTTCCAGCAGCGACTCTGGAAACGCCACGCCCTTTAAGGTACAAGTTAATTTTGAAATCCCCATCTTCGAGGGTAAAATAGACGCAGATGCCGTAGATAAATGGTTAAATCTGCTAGATGGGTATTTCTCTGTTCATGAATTTTCAAGTCGGGAAAAGAATGTTTTCGCTCTTCTCAAAGCAGCCCCCCACGTCAAGGACTGGTGGGAAACCTACTGCTAGCAGAAGGATGAAAGTACAGGCT